>JACCGJ010022468.1:0-11624 GCA_013407085.1 Atriophallophorus winterbourni
TGTATAGTTTTCTTCGATGCACGGGTTTAGGGTCAAATAGGCATCAAGGCTTCTCTTGAAAGTTTGCTGATTTGATGAGTTTACGACATTATCTGGCAGATTGTTCCAAGTAAAACAATGTCGTCTGCAGTTGAGTCTCGAGTGAGGGACAGTTAGAGTGAATGTGTGAGCTCTTGTATTATGCGATCTCCGTAGAATAAATAAGCATTGTAGAGGGTGATTTTCGGTATTCAAAATATTGTAAACCAGACTTGAGATTTGCGCTCTGTACGCTCCTATTATATTTAATGAGCTTCGTGGAGCATTAGACCGTTTGCCCGCGTATAACACCTTCACCGGTGCTCGTCAAATACTCTAGGACTTCTTGAATTGTAGCCACATCTTGGATAATTTCCTAAAAGTTAGCGACAGAATCCTGTCTTAATCAACACAGTATATCAGAGGCATTAAGCTGAGCAGCAATAAGGTAACAGAGAGAGCAGAAATGTCTTTTCTACATTTCATCGGCAAACTGTTTCTTAACGTTATGCAGATTTGCCTGCTACGTTAGAAGATAATATGTACGCAGAATATCGTGGTGACATCTACATAAATAATTGACTTATTATTTTTTAGGAGACAGCGTCTGTGGGACTTTCAAACAATGAGTGTCATTGCACGACATTTTCATTGCTTTAACGGAACATGCCGGATATTTCATCAGGAAGGGCTTAACAATTTACTCGAAATTATGCGCAAAGCCCATGAATTCAAGGTAATTCAAGGTTTTTAATGGTCTGAAAAGCAACAAGCTCAACAACTACCATAGGATGGTAAAAGTTGTAATGTACATGTATAAACAAGATAAGGGATTAGATTGAGCCGTATATAAATGTTCTGGAAACGAATAATGCAATGAAAATTCGTCTAATTTCGTTTTAAATTCATGTAAGCTAGTGGAGTGAGCAACGGTTGAAGGTAAACTGTTCCAAGTAAAACAGACACGGACAGAGTAAAAATCCGTTCTACAGTTCAGGCGGGAATGGGGTACCACCAGCACATATTCATGGGTCCGATAATTCCTCGTATCCCTTCGCGTGAATAAATCCTGTAAGGGATGGTTCGGGGTATGGAATGTTTTGTAAAGTAAGAAAAGATCTCCTCTGATTCGTCGATAGGGAAAGACGAAAAGATTCAGTTGAGCTTATCCTTTCTTTATAAGGTTTGTTTCGGATGCTGAAATCTAGTTTTGTTAAGCGGTGATAGATTCGATGAATAAGTTCCATATCCATCTTGAGCCGCGGAGACCATGACTGCATGATTGATCTCAAGTATGTATTCGTGATCCTTGGGAATATCTTGGGCGAAAATTTCCCAAATACACATTTGAGTAGATTTAGGACATGCGTTGCTGATCGTTGAATGATTAAATGGGTAATAGTTTCCACTGTCGTGAGTGAATAAAGAAGCTTTGCAATAGCCATAAATTGGAATTTAGACACAACAGTATATTACCATTATGAACGAAGCCTCATGCTCAAAGTGAAGCAACATATAGTCATGTTCAGTATAAGGGGCGTCATCGGAATCATTTGGCATACACGCCTCAATTTATGATTAGAATAAAGCCGAAATCGTTCAGTATACCACTTGTGATAAAATTGAAATCAAAGTGAAACAGATACTGAATAATATGTTCTGCGTGGTGAGTGACCTTGCTTCTTACTAAGAGTTTAAATTCGGAATAAATTACCCAGGAGGTTGGTAAAATTGCCAAATACTTTGCAACAAATGTTCTTCTTCTGTGAGTCCTTCGGTTCTTCATCCTTCAACACATGCCAGATTTTGAAAAATTTCCACAACATTAAATAACATCAACGGTTTAGAAGCAGAATGTTTTTGTAGCAATAGTATCAATACTTAGGCAGCCAATCTAGCACCATGTGTATATGAGTGAAAATGATCTCGGAGGAAAATTCTACAGGTTCACCGCAGCATGACTAGGATAATTGCGGCGCGCTGAACTCGTTCCCTTTTCGAGAACATTCGTCGCAATTTTAACACACCGTTGACCGCGTTCGTGAAAATACTGAATTACAATCTAAAGCTATTCAGCGAATCATGTTCACCCCGTTCAAGGAAGAATGTATACTGTCAATTGAATGGGAAGCGATTAATGATAATCTTACGGTGTGTGTAGTGATAATCAGGAAGTTGACAGTCATTTGTCGTGCGATACGTTTGAAAAAGAACTAACAAGGCTGTCGAAAGCTAGTTTATGAGCAGAGAACTTTCAGCGCTTGAACCATCATTAAAGGGTCAGAGTTTACAGTGCCATCATCGAGTTACGAAAGGACAAGCGATGCTCCTGGCTGCTGAAAGAAGGTGATCGACTCGGCGCACGGCTGTGCATTTTACTATTCAACATAAATCGGAAAGTGTAACGGCAACATGGAGTCAAATGCAGATCGATCGAATCAATGTTGAATACAATACATATGTATGCGTGTCCGTCACACAACATACCAAAGATTTCGTGCTGTTTGCACTCACCAGGTAGGGACAGTAGGATCAGGATCCGCATGTGCTTAAAACAGTAGAAGAATGGTAAACAAGTTGTGCTTGTAGGCCACTGTTGGATAAGGCTGGTACGACCAACCTGTTCAATCACATGAGCCCCCACTCACGTAGACTGGGTTTGAATCCAAGACCATGGACAAAAAACCTCATTTGCATGGGTTTCCGTCACACACCATACCACAAGTTTCGTGATGTTTGTACTCCTCGGGCAAGGAGAGTACGTTATGGATCCACATGACTTAAAATAATCAATAAATGATAAAGAAGGTGTGAACTTGTAACCCACTGTTGGATAACGTTGGCACGACCAATCTTTTCGATGACATGTGCCCATACACATTCAGACGGGCAAAAAGGGCTTAAATTGATATACTAATGTTGAATGCGCTGAGTAACTGAACAGGAAACAATTTCAAACGATTTTGTTAGGACAGTGAGCACTGTAACTCCACCAGCCGTAGCCTTCATTATGCTTTCGACGGAGGACGATAGAAAGTGAGCGTTTGTATGATGGACAAAAATGAATAATATCCAACAAATTTCATCACAAACCAATGTTCATTAACAGCATGTCTCATGCCAACGCGTTAAAAATCTTTGACCACAACCGAACTATAGATTTAACGTATATCATATTGCATATAGAGATTTATGCAGCACACACCATCATGTTGACTTTCTAGTTAATTAGGGCGACAATGTTTCAACGCAATAGCAAAACCTCTCGCCAAATGCGCATCGAGTCAGATGTCCCGAGAATTAAGACCGATTTTATACGAATTTTTGTAATAATAAACAGGAGGAATTTACAGTTTCAGCTGCCACAGAGTTACAATAACTCTTCACGTTTGTGGAACCAAGATTCAAGCAAACGTCTCTTTCAGAGTAAAAATCATATTCCGGTTTGAATTCCAGTATGCGAAGGTTAAACGCTTTCAATAGCTGGACAGATCAAATAGTCGGGTGATATACGTCTTAGATTTAACAACTAGTTTCCACACTTTTCGAGAAGTCTTTTACGATTTAGTTAGAAGGGTAAGAGAAGAATGCCTTGTAGCTAGTCCAAAATGCTGACGCTCAATATTGAAGCAATCATCGGGTGAAATGGAGATCAACATTCCAATTTATATTGGAGCAAGAAGGCTATTCGAGTCTTCCAAGACATATACACGGAAATTAACTCAATACAATGACCACAACTGAACTCAGTACCTATAGAGTAGTGGATGGATGAGAGCGATTTAGTGGCGCAAACTTGCAGATCTCAGTATTAGTGGTTTTGATTGTTGTCAGTGTACACGTCCATAACCAAAAACAAGAAAAAACCGCGAAACATATTGTGTATTAATTTTTTTAAACATCAAAGCATACAAGTGGACGCGATGCGGTAGACACGGAAGTTGGACTGTCTGTCGTTTTTCCCGGACACACCTCTGATGATTGTTATGGTCAGCGAACTCTCTGATTATAAGTAGGTGTTTTAATTGAATATAACCGCAAATCCGGGATTAGAAATAGGGTTGAAAAGATAATGCAAGAAAAAATTATTTTCAACAAATAAGCGTCACAAACAACAACCCACAATTTGCGCTTGTACGACCAACCTGTTCAATCACATGGTTTGAACCCTTGATCATCGACAAAAAAGCTCATTTGAATGCATTTCCATCGCAAACACACCACGGCCGGTTTCGTGCTGTATCCACTCATCAGGTAGGGGCAGTAGGATCAGGATCCGCATGTACATGTAACAGTGGAATAATTGTAAACAAGTTGCGCTTGTATGTCACTGTTGGATAAGGTTAGGTTAATCACATGAGCCCACGCTCATGCAGACTGGGTTTGAACGCATAAACAAACAAGCTCATTTGATGGATCTCCATCACAAACACACCCCACGACCGATTTCGTGCTGTTTGTGCTCATCAGGTAAGGACAGAAGCGGAAATTGTCCACACAATGGATACAGTGCATTTTACCGACAATCCAACATCAAGCTCATATGCATAACCTTTCTGGAGAACTGCTGCGCACTTAATACGTTTTGAATTTCGACTTTGATATCGCAGAATGTTTTACAAGCCGCTCAGGTATTTTCACTCTCATTAACCCGACCACCACCTGTTACAGGAACCGATCTGACTTTCATAAATATACTTAGACAGCACATATTACACTTGTCCAATGCGAACAATTGGCCCTTGAAATCTCAGTTGTCGGGTACTACATACGGTCACTGCGCAAGGGAAAGACGTCACATACCTAATACAACAATTACCTATTAATATCGAATGCTTGATCATGAATCACTGATTATGTATGGAAATCGTGTTTCGTTGTAAACAATGCCTTCAAACTTTAGTTAAATATATATTACGTGAGACAACAAACTCTAGATTATCAAGCGTTAAACACGCATGGAAATATTAGGCAATCGTAGTCTACATACTGGAAGCAATCAATCAACGGTCTATTTTATATGGTTCAATAGCCCAGGCCTAGATAGATTTAAGGTACACAAGTGTAAACACATTAATCTAGTAAGAACCGGGATCACTCAAAACTGGTGATGTTGCCTACTAAATAGACAGCGCACAATCAACAACGTGACTGTAGGCGTCACTTGGTTTGATTTGAGCTTGTTTTAATACTGCTGGTTTTTCGATAGCCCGTGTGTTCGTATATAAAAGTTAATGCCCTACATTGTGTCCAAAAAGTAAATCTTTTCGGAGCTAAATCGCCCAAAGTAGTAAGAATTTTAATAATCGCGACGAAGGTGCGATTATATTCATGTGAATGTGGTAAGAGTAAGCTACTCAATTATACAAATTAATACGATGCTATTTGATCAAGCCAGAGTAGAACCCAAGTAATAATTACCCAAATGCTTAACACTGAAAAACCTTTATGCTATTAGTCACTATTAGATAACTAAACGCAACACTACGCGTAGCAAGAACAAAGGCAGAGCCTTCAGGCAAAAAGCTTTACTGTCTCTCACAAAAAGGCCATTAGGCAGCGGCTCGTCTGTATTTATACACTGTTTCTAGCGAAACACAATATGGCCGACAAATGAACATATCAAAATTGAGCATAATAAATTAAAAGGTTTTAAATGTTACAAAATATTCATTTGCATGCTTTTCCGTGATTCACACCCCACGACCGGTTTCGTGCTGTTTGCACTCATCAGGTAGGGACAGTAAGATCAGGATCCGCATGCAAATGAATATTTTGTTTCATGGTTATGGGTTTAACCCCATTTAACATGTGTTTGGACACATGCTTTGAACAGGTTGGTCGTACCAGCCTTATCCAACAGTGGCATACAAGCGCTCCTTGTTTACCATTCTTCCACTGTTTCAAACGCATGCAGATCCTGATCTTACTGTCCCTACCTGATGAGTGCAAACAGCACGAAACCGGTCGTGGGGTGTGAATCACGGAAAAGCATGCAAATGAATAATTTGTTTCATGGTTATGGGTTTAACCCCATTTAACATGTGTTTGAACACATGCTTTGAACAGGTTGGTCGTACCAGCCTTATCCAACAGTGGCATACAAGCGCTCCTTGTTTGTTTTAAATGTTATTATGAGTTTTTGAGGAAAATAATAATATTTCCTCAACACCTTCACAAAAGCAATCAACAAAACTCTACTCGAAGCATCATTTTATAACTGGAAATTGCGAAAACGATGCATACGCCGAGGTGATCTTCCCCATTTTATGGTCTTAAGAAAACTCAAACGAGCGAACGCCTCGCAGCCAAAGCTGCTGTAATGATTATTGCCCCTGAGCGAGAAACAGTCATTGTTTTTGAAGTTTCAACGAATGCCAACCGATGAAAACTTACGACTTCTTAAAGCAGCTGGAAATAAGGTCCAGCCGATAAAAAAATCGAGCATAGCAAAAGATCGGTTGGAGTACTTACCCCCACTCCGCTCTAAAAACACCATGGTTCTGCCGCATTCAGTTTAACATGTTGAGCGTATGCCAACCCATAAACATTTAGATACTTCCTCTACTCTTGATGGGCTCAAAAAGCAATCGGTCTGTTAGCGAATGGGAAGGCCTCTGGTGACGACGGAATTTCATCTGGCTATGTCAAACACTGTACAACAGCTTCATTAGAGCAACTTCACCATTTGCTGCTTCAGTGCAGGATATATAGATATGCGAGACGCCAAGTTCATCGCGCTATTTAAGAATGAGGGTGAGCGAGGCGAATACGACCATTAGCGAAAAATCTATCTTGTAAATGTTGAATCGTTCTCTAAACTTCGACAGACAGCTGACAGAATTTACTCCGAAACTCAAAGTGAGTTGTCTTTCAGAAACATTTGAAATTCACCGATATGTTCCAACTCCAACGAACCGGCGAGACATAACGAGTTTAAGCCATCTTAGAGGGCAACCTAAAAGATGACATCAATATGTCTCCTAAATAAAAAAAATACCAAAATAACCCAATCGTGATGAACCCAGTGATCAAAAGACAAGACAAAACAACCCGAAGGGGTCTCGAATAACTCTGATCAATGGGAACAGATAAAATATCACACACACGCACACACGAGGAAATCTGGGGGGGTCACATTTCACAATTATTTTTGGGCCGCTTGCGCTCGCGCCAATTCTTTGTCCACTGACTTGATGAGGAATTTTTTATACGAAAATATGTCGCCCTCCCACGGAGTGACTGATTGGTTTTCACACACCCAAATTTCTTTGGCAACCTGAAAAGCAAACAGGGGGTAAAGAGTGTGGATATGACTCGGATACCAGTGCACTGTTTTACAAATGAAGGATAACAAGCAGCTTGAGAGGGTATCATTACAATTTATAATTATTGTGGACTTACGCTTAATAAATCGATGCATATGAAACAAAAACAAACATGCATACTAATATAGAAAGCAGATCTACCTGCACAGGTAACGCCGGTAGAAGTGGAAGGGACGCATTTCCGAATGCGGACAACTTAGTGAACAGAGGTATGGTATGAAAGCACAAACCTGATCCAGGCAAAGCGCCGCACAGCCAGAGACAGCCGGGACAGATTACTGCTTGTTGTTCACTAATCCGCGAATGTATATAGGAAGGCAGGCATGTATGACAGCCTCTGCACAGTGTGGCAAAGTGACACCACATGCGCAGTGAAAATGTAGGTCGTACCAAGTGGTGATCAATTTAGCACGAGCGCGATACCTGTTTCACTGGCATGATGTTGCCAGCCAATAAAAGTATTCGTTGGCCTGCACGAGGGGCTCCCCGAGCTCGGTGGAACTGCATCTACCAACAGAAGGGGCGAGTGACTGGCGTCTGAAAACCAGTTTGCTTCTGGCAGATGGAGCTCGTTAGCCTAGGAGGGCATTTCATCTATGGGAAGCAAAATCCTGATTGTAAACCTCCGCTGCCTTGCGGGATACCCGATCGCGGGAAAGGTTTCGGGAGAAAACTCAGAGGAAACATCTGGAGCAGAGTCTCGTAGGCGGCTAGTTGGTGCACACCACCTGTTCCTGTCAACTCCCTGCTGCACTTTGTTGTGCAAAAGTGTAGAGGAGCTGATTCGAACAAACGCCGAGTGGTGTTGGGGACGCCGCTTTGTACCCAAATTCTCAAGACACTTCATTGAAGCTTAGTCATCCTTCAGAAGGATATAGTCGCAGAAAAGAAAAAAAAGAAAAAATGGGGCGATTGAACCAACCTGAGAAATGAGTCTGAAATCGTGAGATACCAACAGGAGACCGCCCTCGAAATCATCGATCGCATCGGCCAGCGAATCGATCGTCTCGATGTCCAGATGATTGGTCGGCTCGTCCAAGAGTAACAAGTGGGGTGCCTTCTGCGCTAACCAGGCAAAAATGATTCGACACCGTTGACCGTCGGATAAGGCACGGATCGGGCAAACCTGTAACGACCGAGGGAACAACGAGCTGAGCTGAGGTGACGACTAGCATAATAAGTAAATGGCATGGAAAATTAACACACGATGCAAGGGTTTGAACTTTCGTGTTTGGGGTAACCGCAAGCTGACTTTACAGACAAAGATGATGGTATTCAGCGCGTGCGTACTAAATGCTTTACTGTACGGCAGTGAAACCTGGACCACCCACGCGAGACACGAACGGAAGCTGACTGCTTTCCATCTACGAAGCATCCGTCGTATATTGAACATATCGTGGGTGGACAGAGTGACTAACACCGAAGTGCTTTCAAAAGCTGGTCTACAGAGCATGTTAACTCTATTACGACAGCGCCGCCTGCGCTGGCTTAGTCATGTCTACAGAATGGAAAATGGTCGTATTCCGAAAGATATACTCTATGGTGAGTTGCAACTAGGAAGTCGACCATTGAGCAGACCGCACTTGCGGTACAAAGACGTTTGCAAAAAGCTCTTGGCATTGACCCGGCGAGTTGGGAAGAACTTGCTCTTGACCGCTCACATTGGAGGCACTGTGTAAAGCCTCGTCTGCAAGCTGGGGAGGAGCAGATACAACTCTTGGCTGCTGAACGCAGATTACGCCGCCGGCGTGCAACTGACGCAAAACAACCGAGTTCTGACTTTCGTTGCCAGCGCTGTGGGAGAGATTGTTCCTCCCGAATCAGACTGTTTAGTAATTCCAAAAGCTGCAAAACTTGGACATTTACGCGATTGTGATGTACATCCATGGTCGACATCGACCGAAGGAGGCCAACAACAACAACAACAACAGTACGAATCAACGAACACCATCAGCATCAAGTTGATCGTAACTATTTCGAGTCATCCGCGTGACATATACCTCTCACATCATACCATGGTACACCGTACGGTATGATGGTATGAAAGCACAAGCATGATCCAGGCAAAGTGCCGCACAGTCAGAAACTGCACGTGGGCTAAGATACTGTCAGGTTGCCCAGGCCTAGACAGATATGAGAAAGAAAATAGCAAATAAAAAATGAAATCATGAGCAGATAGAGAAAAAGAAATAGAAATGACAATTAGACTCCAACGTGTTTTTGTATGCAGCTCACTACCGGTGACAAATACTTTTAGCACGGTGTTAGCTGCACAGCACAGCACAGAAGTGCTGCACGATTGCACATCCGTGTATAAAGAATAACCGGTTTGAACTTAAACCCAAAATGCAAACATGATGGTAGCAACGCTTGCGCTCGCATCAGTGTATCGCCGATATAGGTGTCAAGGCTTAAACGCTCAATACGCGTGGTGTCAGAGCAGATGTAAGGTGTTTGCCGCAGAAATCTGCTGTACATTAGGCTAATACGTACTCGGACCGTTTTGATGAAGACTAGAATGCTGTAGTGAGTATTCCATCATCACCATCGCGGCCAGCATTACTGCCATACAACCACGACACGCTAATATCCGAAGGAGATGGGGAGGGGGATGTATGCATGTAAGAAACCAAAAGCCTGATCTAGGCAAAGTGCCGCAAAACCATGGACTGCACGCGGCCTATGATACGGTCCGGTTGCCCAGGCCTAGACAGATATAAAGAAAGTGAGACTCCAGCGTGTTTCCACATACAGCTCAATACTTGTGCGGCAAATTAGTTTAACAGGGTGAGACCTAACAGCTACCGAAACGATAGAACATTAGACACCGATATATATTCGGATGAAGTTAAACACGCATCAGAATACGCCTTCCTCGCTACGCAAAGTGAGTGTTCCGTTAATTCCCTATGTAACGCTGAAAACAAACGGAAGGCGCGACAAGGCAGATCGATTACAAGAGACAAGCAATGAAGCGAGATTGTGTAGCGGGTTCGATATACGATAACACATCATACCTGTTGGGCCCCAGAAAGACCATAGCGACCGAGTAATTTCCTAGCGTCGTCCCGTTCGGTGATATCAGGATACGACTGCATTATCCAGTCAACGGCCGCCATGTTAATATCGAGCATTTCATGTAGATGCTGACAAAAGCGAATAAATGGAGGTTCGTTGAAAAACATGAAACGGTTATTTTGCGAAACATTGGTTGATCCCAGAGACATGAAAGCTGACGGACTCTACAAACGGCGAGTGGTGATGTGGACGCCGCTTTGTACCCAAATTCCCAATAATCTTCATTGAAGCCGACTCATCCTCCAGGTGAAGATAGTCGCACACAAGTACAAGTACAAACGGACTCAGCAAACAATGAACAGGGTTCCGAAACAGCATGGCGGCTACTGTTTGCCTGTAACGCAATGTGACATGTCACACCATCGGGATTTAGTTTCAACGCATGTAACCAGACATAGTGCATCTGAGTTTGACCTATGCGTGGAAGCCCAAGGGAGGCACAGCGGCTAACATCGTGCTGAATTGATTGGCCAGAGGTAGTGAGCGGCATGCTGAACCAGGCTGGAGTCTCACTACCATTTCCTGTTGTTTTTTCTTCCTCATATCTGTCTAGGCCTCGGCAACCTGACCGTAACTTAGACCGCGTGCAGTCTCTGACTGTGCGGCACTTTGCCTGGATCAGGCTTGTGGTCTCATACCTCATACCATTCGTCTCCAGCGAAGAAATATAATCTCATGAACATAGCGACGTGACGTTTACACAGTTCGCACTCATCCCGTGTAAGTCAACTGAACTCCGTTTGAATGGGTCATGTGGTAAAACTGACTCTCACTGAATCTGAAGCAAGTTTGAAAATACAACAAGCTCAAGGATGGCAGTGAGCTTTGGAAACATACCTGATGGTATCGCCCAATACGGATATGGGAGTGACGCCGAATCAAGCCGTCGGTTGGCTCCAGCTGGAAGGAGAACGAGACAATAAGCAAAGCACAGTCGAGCAATGATATTTCGACATTCGTGAAAAAAAACCGGGAACGCACTTCCGCTGCAATCAGTTTGAGCAACGTGGATTTGCCCGCTCCATTGGGTCCGACCAGGGCCACCCGCCGGTCCAGATCGATTGCCAAGTCAAGATTTTGGTAGATCCACGGCTGAGTGTTGACGGAAGACAAGCACACAAGTGTATAACACATAGCAGGGAAAATAGATGGGGAACAATGGTTGTTATGAACTGTAATCTTGGTAGAGGTTAGCTGAAA
>JACCGJ010022469.1:0-15731 GCA_013407085.1 Atriophallophorus winterbourni
GTAGTCGTTTTCTGTCTCCTTCGGCCGCTGTCAACGATCGATGCATATCACATGATCTGGTGCATAATACCGTTTCACATGGTTCAACAGCCCAATTCAAGAGGAAGAATCTCTTCCACAGAGTTCACAACGATAAACAGCACCTGGTTAATTGGCGGCATTGCACGCTGTAGGCGTGATCTAAGTTCATTAGCCGAGAAAAGCATCTGTTTTTCATCAAGAGCTTTTATATCGTATATTTTAAAATATTTTGTTGGGACATGTAGAATGTTTAACCCCAACTCCAACATCGAGACTCGACAGAAAGCAGTTCAACAATAGAGGAGTAGATTCGTAGCTCAGGATGTAGATGTTTGTCGAACTTATGAAATTGTTGTGAATCATGATACATATCGAGCAGTTCGGGAACCAGTTTGATTAGGGCAAGGTTTTAACTAGAGAAAACAAACGATGTGCGCGGCACTCAAAATCGACCGCTCTTGACCAACAACTCTAATTGGCTGCAACCTATGGACCAATGAAAACCCGATGGCAAAGAATGGACATTATGAACACGGTCAACCCTTGGGTGTGATGGCGAACGAACAGACGGGCTTTATAAAAACCGAACAATATCGATTACTAAAATGCTCATTTGCATGCATTTCCATCACACACACCCCACGACCAGTTTCGTGCTGTTTGCACTCATCAGGTAGGGACAGTAGGATCAGTATCCGCATGCGCTTGATACAGTGGATCGATTACTGTCCAAACTGATCAACACATCGTTGACGATCACAACTAACGCACTTAAACTCTACAAACGGTTTGCGGCTGTTTGACGTCATCGGTTGTTTAAACCAATTGTTTTCTCATCCGTTTGCAAGACAACGGTGATTCACTTTCAAACCGTCAACAATCGACCCGTGAAAAATCCCAGGCGTGATATAACAAAAAGTCCAGATACATGATTCGACCGATCGGGAGAAATCATCGGTGAAAAGAGAGTTGTATTCAAAATACCAACGAGGCGAGACACAATCGCATTAGCGAACATTCAAGAGACGAATCGAAATCACTTTTAACGAACAAAATTAATGGAATAACCTTCAGAATCGGGATTTTTCTGAACTTGAAAGTTGTCGGTTGAAAGACCGAAAGGTCGCAGGACCATGTTGCCCAATTGTTTTAGTTGATCGAACATTTTCTCTTTCATTTCTTCTTGTTGTTTTTTAATTCGCTCGGGTAAGGTCTGAAAAAACCGTGAATAGAACAATCAGTGGCAAATCTCGCGGTTTCAGAGCAAATGAATTTAATGACAGCAACGTTTGGGATAATTACGCAGTTGCGCGATCAATAACAGTGCAGAAAATGTTTACGATGGTGAAAACCATTTAAACGATTAGCTTATTTTGATTACTTGTTCATTGTGTCTGTACTCACTGGGTGGAAACAAGCTCCCGGAAGTTGAGCTTTAATAATGATTTGCTGGAAACAGTTAACGCTACAGGACATGCAGTTGTCGGGAAAATCTGCCTTTCGGATTGGTTTGGCCAAGCGATAACTAAATTGTCTCAAGACATGTTGATCTAGGTCGTACTGTCTCTACCTGAGGCAAGGAAAGCAGCGCAAAACCGGTCGTGGGGTGTGATGCAAATGCGTGCAAATATGGGTTTAACTCCATCCACATGTGTGAGCGCACGTGATTGAAAAGGTTGGTTGTGCCAGTCTAATCCAAGAGTGGCTTATAGGCTCAAACATTGATGTTTAAATGGTGTTCGCCGAGTTAGTATTGTTTGTTCAGGACGTATCGTGACATCATGAGCTAAACTGATTGCGAAGTGATTTGCAAATTTGCAACTTGACAGGATCATCGATCAATCGACAACTCCAATTGGCTGCCACGTACGGACCAATAAGAAACCGGTTAAGAAGAAGCTTAACAACAAACATCGGGACAAACGCAATGAAGCGACAAACGGACGCCGTATAATAGCCCAGGAATCACGCTCGCAAATCACTTCGAAAGAAGTTCAGCTGATGATGTCTTCTAGCTTGAAAGGAAAAGTCCTGAACAAACAATGCGAGATCGTCGAACACCATTTGAACAACACCGGCACCTTGAGCTACATGTAGTTGTTGTTGGCCTCCTTCGGTCGATGTCGACCATGGATTACATCACAATCGCATGAATTTTCATGTTCTACATCTTTTGAATGACTAAACAATCCGATTCGGAAGAAACAATCTCTGCCGCAGCGCTTGCAACGATAGTCAGCACTCGGTTCTACGGCGTCAGTTGCACGCCGGCGGCGTTATATGTGTTCAGTAGCCAAGAGCTGTATCTGCTCACCCAAGCTTGCAGACGACGCTTTACACACTGCTTTCAATGTGAGCGGTCAAGTACTCTATTCTATAACCAAAGTGTGAAACGTTTTCACCATTGTTTCGAGGAATGCGGATCCTGATCGTACTACCTTACCTGAAGAATGCAAACCGCACGAAACCGGTTGTGGGGCGCGTTATTGAGTTGTTTGCTTTAACTTTGCTTATCCGATACCCTTCATGCCAAGGCCCTTAGAGAGTGATCTTATTGTTCCCAGCTGATAAACGCAGGGCAAGAAACCAGGCATGGCGCGTATAAAATGAAATGGTTTCAAAGTTTCACGTTGTTGTCCGTTTGTTCCGTTACTAGTTTAAACTAACAAAACATATTATTAACCACCTAATCCGCAGCAATTCAACTCTCTGATATAACACGTCGGTCAGGTTTGTGTGAGAGTCTCGTGAAGACTCCCAGAGGCACAAATTTGCACAGCAGACGCAATGAGGAACTGATTGTGACGAATTATAAGGAAAAGAAATTTGTATGTAATCGGTTAAAGCAGTTTTGGGGAAAGCTTCGCTGCTGGCACAAAACTTTCGTCATCAGAACAGGGAACATGACCAAGTAGCGTTCCATTCACTAACTGTGCTTGACATTACTGCTGTATGTATGGCATGAAATCACAAGCCTGATCCAGGCAAAGTGTCGCACAGTCAGAGACTGCACGTGGGCTAAGATACGGTCAGGTTGCCCAGGCCTAGACAAATCGACTGCGTCCTTCCTGTTAAAGTTGGTTACGTGTGTCAAGGTCGTTCAATCTAGGCACGTCAAAACTCACACTGCTTTGGAAGTATTGATCGTTTTTAATCAATTGAACATAGCTCGCCGATTTTAATCAATATAGCAGCTTGGATTCACTTTCGTTCATCTAATTGCTTAATTGTACATATATATACATAATGAGCTGTAAATAAATGAAGCATTCTGTCAGTCGTATTCTACCACTTTCGTGAGTGTTGGGTCAGCCGGAACTCGCTCCAAAAACACAACAACGTGAAATATCTGATGCTAGAAAGGTACTTCCAGATGAGGTTGAGGGCAAATTTCATGGTCAGCCATAATAAATTAGAAGGCGAGACGCAAGGAAATTTCACAAACGAGCAAAATAAAAAATACACCTTTGAAAAAAGTGCTGCTGCACGCGATTGGTGAAAACCTTACCATACAAGCGCACCGTGCCTTTTGGTGGCCAGGATCAAGTTGAAGAATCGCTTGATAATCTTCCAACGCTTCCGATAGCCGATCTTTTTCTTCTCTTAGTTCAGCACGTCGCAACAAGCATCTAACGTATTTGGGGTTGAGAGAAAGTGCTTTATCGCAATCTGACAATGCGGAGTCCTTGTCACCCTGAGAAGAATAAGAGGTTCACAAGATATGAAATTGTAAGCTACTGTTGGATAAGTCGGCACCACCAACTTGTTCAATTAGGTGCAAATACAAATGTAGTTAGGTTTAAACCCATGGTTGATCTTGATTTGCATGCATTTACATCGCGTACACGCATACATCACGCATCCAGTAGGGACAGTAGAATCAAGATCTGCATGTCTTGAAAGAGTGGAGAAGTGGTAAACATAACAGAAACTGGTAAGCCACTGTTAGATAAGGTTGGCACGACCAATCTGTTCAATCACATTTGCCTACGAATATGTAGATGGGATTAAACCCTCGATCAAACGCAAGCGGATCCTGATCTAACTGTCCATGATTCATGAGTACAAACAGCACGAAACCGATCGTGGTGTGTGTGATGGAAATGCATGCAAATGATGATCATTTATTGATCATTGAAGTGATGTGCGCATTCAAATATATGAGAACACATCAAAACGGAATGAACATCACATGAAGTTGTCGAAAATATGAATATTTTAAACTGTACTGAGTGCGCGCTAAACATAACGAGAGATAGTGCCGTACGATTGATAGGCCTTGGAAACTTAAATCCAGGTAAATTTAAGACCTCTAATTTTCAATAAATGAGGAACAAATAGCAACTGTTCAATAGCAGCTTCCTTTGGACGAGCAAATCTTGAGGCGGGTGAAATGAATGACTGTTGACAGAGAGACCATTCACTGTGCGACAAAATGCGTTTGTTCAATGAGTCTTCGATTAAGATTGATAGTTGACGAAATACTGATGCAGTGAATGTGACTCATTCCTCAGAATGAACGAAATCGGTTGTTCATGTGAAGAAAAAATTGCAGATGAATATCATAAAAGATGAGTTGAAATGCAAAAGGACGTACAGCGAAAAAACAGTTTAAGTCTAACACCAAGACATGAAGACGAAACATCCGGAATAAAAGTGTATGTACACGAGTAAGCACAGCACTAAGACAATTAATCCAAGTCAGATGGTTATATCTGGATTCTTGGCCTGTTTACCCTAGTAATAGCCGTACGCTCATATCTGTCTAGGCCTGGGCAACCTGACAGTATCTTAGCTCAGGTGTAGTCTCTGGCTGTACGGCACTTTGCCTGTATCAGGTTTGTGCTTCCATACCATACTACAAAAACGCCGCATCTGTCGCGGCGTGGAAAAAGTTCACGATAATTCTGGATTTATCTACAAGCATACCCCGTAATGAATGGTTGTAATTCAATCGAGATAACTGTGAGCGGATTCGAGAGACGATTCTAGCCACGGCAAAACCAATCGCTACGTCGTGAGCATAGCTCAAACTAAATTGCAGGATATCTGTGAGAGAGCAAAGGAATGATAATCGCTCCCCGGAGAAATTCTTTCACGACAGAAAGCAAGAACTTAGGAATTAGCAATATCAACATATGCAGGACATTTTATTTGAGAAAACCTGTTTTGAGAAGGTCGACGAGTTAGGCTTGCTCGGTACAGTATAAAACATTCGTGTGATTTACGAATCAGACTCTGGCCGTTAAAAGTCGATTGTTGAGCAGTTCTAAAGCTCCATAAACTAGGTACATATAATCGATAAGTGGACTGATTTTTCCCTTGTCAGGAGATAACTTTTGTGGACGATCAAAAGCTATGCTCCACAAGAATTTTAAACATATGGTATGAAAGCACAAGCCTGATCCAGGCAAAGTGTCGCACAGTCAGAGACTGCACGTGGGCGATACTACAGTCAGGTTGCCCAAGCCTAAACAGATATGAGAAATCGAGAATAAAGATGGTAGTGAGACTCCAGCGTGTTTCAGCATGCAGCTCACTACTAGTGGCCAATCAATTTAGCACAGTGTTAGCCGCACAGCACAGAAGTACTGCACGATTGCACATCCGTGCAGTTTTAAACATATTAGGAATATGCTGTAACATTCTGGTAAACACCTTAGAGAGAGGAATAATTCTAATTGTTTCTAATCATTACATGTGTTGCACAACGGAATTCAATGGTTGAATATCGAGGTTAATGTTTGAACCATCCATGGCAGACCCTGACACGACCACCTGGTATATGACAACTCTCTTGAGAACTTCGTTTACAAATGCACTGATATATGCGTCTGTTTTATGCACCTAAGGGTCCCACCAATGAAGTTCGAATTAAGTTTATACACTGAACATCACGGAATATCCCGGTAACCTGCACCATTCACAAGGTGATGTCGATGTGTGGATACTAGCGCAAACCAGACACCAAAAGGACTCGGCGCTGCATGCTACATGTAGATCTAACACGTTATTGAAAGAATCAAAGTAACGGTGTCAGACTTTATTTCGCTAAATGCCCTAGATAAACGCAATGTATTCTGATCCATGATGCGTCTACCACATGTGATATAAGTATATTGATAACGTCGTCACCGACAAACTTACCAATTTATTATAACAAGCAGCTCGATTGGAGAACAAAATAGCCCGTTCGTGTCCAAATTTCATAGGACAAATGTCTAGGGCTTTTGAATATTGTTCCAGCGCTTCGTTGAATGCTGAACTTCGAAAGAGCTCATTGGCTCCATCTTTGAGCAACTGGGATTCAGATTTGCGGTTCTGAATGTTTGAGAAATCATTTTTACGAGATTACCGAAAGTTCTGTTTCTGTGAGTGCGGATTCCGTTTTTAATCTTTCCTCATCCAAATCTACAATCGGAGGAGAGACGTCAGGTGGTTTATGGGCGCCATCGTTGAAAACGTCAGTATTTTTACTTCCGTTATTGGCACCATTGATTTCGGGGGAACAAGTGGTACCGGGAGTAGGGCTGGCATCATCATACTTCTCGGATAGGTTATCAAGTGCATCGGAAAATTCATCAGATTCTGAATCCATTGCTGTGATCACTGAAAAATTAAAATTGTAATAAATATCGGCTAAACACTATCAAGGAATTAGTCTTGTATTGATGCACATGTGAAACAATAATTATTTGAGTAGGTTAACCACGTTGAGGTTATCATCCCACCATAGTGCTGAGACTGGACCCATATGTCCCATATGGTGCCAACAGAGCTACTCATACTTAGTCTCAGCCTGTTCTCTTTTCTTCCTCATATCTATCTAGGCCTGGGCAACCTGACAGTATCTTAGCCCACGTGCAGTCTCTGACTGTGCAGCACTTTGCCTGGATCAGGCTTGTGCTTTCTTACCTTACCTTTACCTTAGTCTCAGCCTACTGCCTTGTGGATCAGGCGATTTAGCATAACTTTCGAGTGGCTTTATTTCGGTTAACCCGCTACATTGGTCTTGGCCACCAGGTAACATCGCGCCAACAAGCAACTATGAACACACAGGTCAAATGACAGAATGCTTGTTCACATTCTCTTTGCTCATTCACTGCTGTTTGATAGTTATCTAATAGGTAGCCCTGACAGAAATACGGCTTCATCATCATCATGGAGCACAATTCTTGAGCCAGGCAAAGTGCCAAGCAATATGAAGCAGGAAAAGCAGATAAGCGATCGCGTGAAAAAAGGGAAAGCAGGCAAGCGGAATATGCAAAAGCAAATTCGCAAACAGCAGCTTGTTTTTGTACTTTCACTGCAGGCGATTTTGTGGGTTTTTTGTTTTTTATATATAAAATAATACCGGATAATAAAATACACTGGCGCCACTGACTTCGGATTGCAGCCGTATCGCGCAAGGTTTCCAGAAAACTATTATGTGGAGCTTTTGGACCAAACCTAGGCAAACGAATAGGCTCAACTCAGCCTAGCGCAACGGTGAGTTACTTCATCCCAACGCGCCACGTCATGGACTAGCCACCCGATCGTTTCTCCCAGCTTCTGCCAGGCTCTGCGAATAAGGCGCGGTACGGTAAACGGTGAGTAGGCATTCTGAAAACATGTCCCGACCATCGCAAACGAGCAACCATCAGTTTTTCTCTCAGTCCATGTCCACCTGTTCCGAACACCCGCTGCAGACATCTATATTTGTAACACGATGCCACCGAATGCGTGTAATCCTACGCAGGCAACAGGTGTCAAAAACAGAAAGCCGACGGACATCTTCCGCTCGGATAGACCTGGTTTTGCTGCCATAATGTAGTGTGGCACGCACCACTACGTTGTACACTCGGCCTTTAGTAAGGATTGAAACATCGCGTCGACGCCACAAGTGGCGAAGGTTAGCAAACGCTGCACCCGCTTAGTGAACACGATGTGAGATCTCGTCCTCGACTAATATTATATATATATATATATATATATATATATATATATATATATATATATATATATATTTATTTAAAAATGAAAAAGTGCCACCCGGCAATGCACGAGAAAAAGAAAGAAAAAAGGTACAATATGAGGGGGAATTTTTTTGTCCATTGTTCCACATGTCGATTTTTTTTTGATTTTTTTGATATTTTTCCACAAATTTGAGGGGGGAACACAAAATAGAATGCACTCTCTCCACTGTTGCCGGTTCTCAGCCATCGTCGACAGCGTGTCAAGCCACAGACACTCACTATCCCTTGGACCCCACCCAGGAAGCCGCGTTCGTCCGACCCGAGCTAAACCCGACGTCAAGCGTTTTAAGGCCTTCTTCCAGGTCAGCGGTTGTCCACCTGAACACCGCCGCCAGCCTGGGCCAACCGACACACGCAGCGCGCGGAAGGGTAGGCGCTCAGGCTTCATTCTCAAGACATGCCCTAGCCAGCGGAGACGGGAACGGTCGATTAGGTCTCGTAGCATCAGGCTGTCCACACCTAGAACACGGTGCCTCACTTCAACGTTGCTAGTGCGGTGTTGCCACCACACTCGTGCAAGCCTCCGTAAACATCGATGTTCAAACACCTCCAAGCGCCGGAGCTCCTCTGCGCGTACTGCCCAGCTCTCGCACCCGTAAAGCAAGACCGACCTGACTGAGGCCAGGTAAACTCTCCCTCTTCAGAGTCCAGAGATGAACCTAGACTAGTGAACGCGAAGCGAGCTCTCGCAATGCGAGAGCCGATCTCACTTTCCAGCCCTCCTCCCGCCGTGATGCAGCTACCAAGATAGGTGAACTGTTCCACACAGTCCAGACTGAGGTCATCGACCGTCAGAGTGGGCTGCAACCCCTCCCAATCTTGAAGAAGAACCTTACACTTAGTTGGAGCTAAGTGCAATCCGTACCTAGACGCCTCCAATGCTAGCTGGTTCAGGGCATTCTGTAGGAACACCGGATCATCACCAAGCAAAGCAATGTCATCGGCATAATCAAGGTCAGTGACACGGTTACCTGGAAGTAGCTCGATCCCACCCTCAGTGAAGCTACGGAGAGCATTCTGGAGGACATCCTCGATCGCAAAGTTGAACAAGAATGGGGACAGCGGACAGCCCTGGCGCACGCCACTGGTTGTGGGGAACGCCGGCGATAGGCTGCCGTAGACCCTGACCCTCCCTGAAGAATGAGAATAGAGCTCCTTCAAGATGGCGACATACTTAGGAGGGATGCCACTCCTAAGCAAGCAGTTCCAAAGAGTAGTTCTGTCCACCGAGTCGAACGCGGCCCGGATGTCCAGAAAAGCTACGATGGTTGGTCGCCGGTACAGGTGTCTGTGCTCTAATAACTGTCGCAGGACAAAAACCTGATCCACGCATCCTCGCCCCGGGCGGAATCCAGCCTGTTCCTCACGGCAACGTAACTCCCGAATGGGCGATAGCCGACGAAGGAGGATGGAAACCAGGAGTTTAGACGCGACAGGAGTCAGGGATATCCCACGATGATTGGAACACAGATTCCGTGCGCCCTTCTTAAAGATTGGGATAACCGTCGATTCACCCCATGACGCCGGGACCCGCTCCTCAGCCCAAACTTTGGTAAACAAATCACGTAACTCCGCTGCCACAAGATCACCTCCCTCCTTAAACAAAATCGGTACCAAGGTAAACAAAGCTGTCGACCAATTCATGATTGACATCGCACACAGTTAGGTTTGGAAGAGAGCCGCTCCAATCCTGTGTGTTTTACATTTTCTAGGCGTAATGCACATGCCATACCTTGAAGCTTTAAGTGCCAGGCGGTCCAGGGATTGTTGCATTATATGAGAGTCATCTCCCAGAAGTGCGATGTCATCCGCATACTCTAGATCGGTAGCTCCTCTGGACGCTGGTTGCTTTCTGCTGATAGCATACACGATGCGGCACGATGGATTGTTATTCGTTCACAACATTTAAACGCATGTTTGATTCGAGGTGCATACATCACATCCCATTGTCTGTACCCAATTTTATACAGGTTCATTAGCTTCTTCGGTTCCACTTTTTAAAATTTTGAGGATTTTAACTCGTCGTGGGTGTACGGCAGTTAAGCATTCGGTACTTCCTATCGTTCTAATGCTGTCCATGATGATGATGCACAGTCACAATGCACGCGGGCTGCGATACTGTCAGGTTGCCCAAGCTTAAGAGGATAATAGCAGTAAAACTGCGCAATTCTCACATGTAGAGCACCACCGGTTAACATCAATATCATATATCACTAGTCCGGAGTCAGATATGAAATCGTACAAAGTCAAAGTCAAAGTACAAGACAATATGGGTTAAGATGGATCGATCATCAAAGACTCATTGAATTACTCAAATATACAATTATTTCAATTGAGACTGCAATAAACAAGTCTCTTACAGATTGAACAGAGTTGAAATACAGTGGACCGGTATTGGTAGTCACTGTAATTTTGTAAACTGCTAAGGATAACGGATTCCGTTTAATATATTTCAGTGAAAGATCCGCACTCTTGAGGGTCGTATCCAATACATAGTCGCAAACGGCCAAACCTCCCGTGAAATAGCTATTCCCCGTGGTATCCTTCAAGGTGCAATATTGTCCCCATTTCTATTTTCCCTTTATATTTCTGATCTTCCCTCTGACCTATCTGCACTTACCCTCAAATACGCTGATGATGTTGCCAATGCAGTAAATCAAAATCGTCGGATCGAGCAACATGCCTTAGGATCAATGGTAACGAACATTGGTCAATGGTCCTCCACGATTGGTTTATCGTTGAATCCTTCTAAATGCAGCGAAATTGTATTTTCCAACATGATTGGACAGCGTCGTTTAGCCCTTCATCAAGAAATTCCTCGCGTTTCTCTTAACGGCTTGGTGTTCGACAGATGTTGCAGCTTTAAGTATCTTGGTGTTACAATATCTGAAAATCTTAGCTGGACTGAACATGTTACAAGGGTATTCATAAAAGTGCGCCAACTGTCATTCTACGCACTACGTCTCCGTTCTTTCTCCGTTCCACCAAATGTCATTCAACTTTTCGTTTTTTCTTGCATCATTCCCCACCTTCTTTTCGCATCTCCTGTGATTTTTCCCGGCCTCTTGGAAAAGGATTTTACGATGATCAGAAGATGCATTAAGCTCATCTCAAGATTGAGTTGTGTTTCCGCTGATGACATTCGAGACACTATTGTCAATCGTCATTTTCGTGAATGCAGCAGATTGATCGCGAAAATTTCTACTGATAGTTTACATCTATTGAACAAAAGCCTTGTTTCTTGCGGATCTTTTTCCTCCAACGGAAGCCGGTACGTAATTCCCTATTCATGAACGAATAAATTTAGAAATTCTTTTATCCCATACTTGGCCCGGTACAGCAATCAAAAGCTGTTACAGAACTGAAAGAACGCTTGAAAATTTTCTAATGATGCCACGATGCCCCAGTTATTTTTCGAGTTAAGTTTTCAAATTCCCCTAACTTTTGTCTAGCCCATAGTAACCTGACACTTTTTTAGCCCAAGTATTACTTCATTGTGTGGCACTTCATATATTTTATTTGCATTATATAAAGAACCTAAATTATTGATGCTATGAAGTTGGAGAAACGCTAACCGATTTTTAATTCACGCTGAGATGTTCTGTTTTTTAAATTATTTTTTATTCCCTTCACATTTGTCTAGCCCGAGGTAACCTGACACTTCGTTGGCCTATGTATTATTTCATTGTGCGCACGCTATACATATTTTTATTGGTATTATGTGAAGAAATTAATCTATTGCTGAAAATTCGTGAACACGAATAGTCATCCTTCTTTTTCTACTAATGTTAATGTTTCCTAACAGATCATCATAATCAGTGCGCACTGCACAGAAGCAGTGCACGACTGTACATCCGTGACTACATAAGCTAAAAGTGTGTTACAAGTTTCAGTAGCTCGTCGTGAAACCTATACGCATAGTCGCAATCAGTGACCCTTTGTTCAACAACTAGTAACGACAGGGAAAAGGAATTTGAGATCTGAATACGCACCTTTCCGAATAATGAGAAAAAGAATCATGTCATCACAAACCCTGCGGTACGCAAGTGCAAAGATATTCACCTTCAGACATTGTTCGAGATACGACAGTTTGCGTAGCATTGTGCCGAATAGGGTTACAAGGATGTAAATATTTCTAATAAGATTCTCCTCGACAGGAAATGCGGCCAAGCTGCCACGCTCAAAGATTGATCTGAAATAGGTGGTAAAGATTAGCATCTTCATTCAAAATGGCCAGTCATCAAAAGTTCTCCTGGGTGCCCATAGACAACGTAAGGCTTTTGATCGAACGTGAGCATTGTTTCACGCGGTTTCCAAATCGGAACACACAATCGCACCCAGATCACGAGTCTCCTAAAACCCCTGGATTTTCACCAGTTCAGTTCAGTAGACACGGAGCTGCATGCGACTGACGAGTCAAATGATGATCCAGAATTTCTAAGAGTGGGATGCATCTGAAGTTTGACCGGCTACCAAAAGACTGGCAGTATGGCATCGTAAGAGCAATTCATGATGGCGGTGAAACCAGTGATCCGGCAAACTACATTCATGATATTTTCACTTCAGTATTTGGGAAAACTCGGGAACGTTTGGTTTAAAAGTCGACTGGACGATTTTTTCTCAGCAGCCTGACAATTATTTTATGTCAAGCATGATTTTAAGAAACTAGGATAAGGTGCATCCAATCACATCACCGGTAAACTCGATTTGACCACCCTCACTGTCTTCAATGATTTTGACGGCGTTGATTCAATTGTCTGCTGCATAAGCTTCGTGTAAAGAGACCTGTACTAAATTGCATGAAACATTTCCTGACTGATTGTCATAATCAAGTCGAGATAAATAAATTTAAGTCGCTTCTTACCCGTTCAACTTCCGGGGTTCGCCCCGTTGCTTTGTGTATGTGAATGATCTGCCAGATTCGCTAAACATCCACCAACAACTTTTCACGGACGACCTCGGAGTTTGGGGGTACTATAGGCTCTTCTAACGACAGTACAGTCCTCCAAAGCGAATTAGACAAATTGTTTGATTGGATAGTAAACTGGAAGCTTCATGTCCACCAAGAGAAAATTGCAGTCATGCATTTAGAGCCTAACTTGTGAAATGCGTTTCCTTACGCGGTTATTGCAGCGGACTCGGAAAACAGGTTCCAGCAGTTAGTCAATAGGGTATTGTGGGGGAAAAGCCACAAGCTCAATGGAAGAACCACAGAATAGTTAAAAAATTGGGTCTGAAGACGTTTCAACAGTTCAACAAAATGGTCGAAGAGAAACGTACTCCATATTGGTTGGGACGAAAAACAATGTGGAAAGAGGGAAAGATATGGTGTAAGATTGTAATTGGGATAAAAGTATGATTAAGAATTGCTTATCGTGTGATAAAAATGGAGGTCAATGCGTTCTTAAAAATATTTAGTGATGGGCTACAAATAACCGAAAGAGGAAGTGCGTTCCATTCACGAGGAATCCGGATGGCAAAGGAGTGTCTGCGGCAGTCCAACCTGCTGTGTTGATGTGCTAACTTCAGGTGATGATCACGATTAGCTGAGTATGGGGCCCATTTTTCAGCAGACCTTACATGGGTGAGCCTTGCGGCCCGTTCCGTCAAAATCGGGTACTTACTTTACTTTACTTAGTGCGACTATCTTTCCTGGAGGATGAGTCGCTTTCAGTGACAATCACGGATGCAGCCAGCCCACTCTCGGGCGGTTAGAAGCGAGATCGGCGCAGATTTGTAAAGCGCAGGTCCGGTCCCACGTGCGCATCCGTAAAAAACCGATGTAGGCCAACGCTCCAACGTTCCAATCTAACGGTGGCGAGCCAAGTCTTGCACTTGTCCTCCGCTACGACGACAATGCCATTCTGCGCAGGGTGTCGGCGTAGTGTCATCCTGGGGTGAGTGGGGGTCACAGGTCCGAGCGTCAGAGAGTGCACGATAGGAAGACGAGACGAGAATGTACGCAAAAACAGAACCAGCTCAGTCGGTGTTGCCCGCAATAATCGCGAACTCAGGCGAGATGTAGGTAATGTATGTATGAAATCAACAAGCTGATCCAGGCAAAAGTGCCACAACAGCCAGGACCTGTGGCGGTGGGCGTGGGCTAGACTGTCAGGTTGCCCAGGCCTAGAAGACGAGGGAGATCAAAACAACGGTGGCGAACCTCGTCATTCGTTACCCGCTCATCCCATCGAACATTGAGGATGCGTCGGAGACACCAGTGGTCGAAAACCTCTAGTTTCCGCATATCCTCCACCCGCACAGGCCACGTCTCGCATCCATAAGTGAGAACTGGGCGAATCGCCGCCCTGTAGACGCGCAGCTTTGTACGTCGGCTGATTTCTCTACGGCTAAATAGAACCCAACGTAGTCGCGAAAACGCCGGGCGCGCAGCTTGTACACGGGTCGGTATCTCATCCCTGGCTTGGCCTGACGGTAGCACGCACGAACCAAGGTAACGAAAAGTGTTCACCATCTCCAAGTTCTCGCCACCAATCTTGAGAGGCAGATGAGGTCCAGTGGCGGTGGTAAAATACTTAGTTTTGCGCGTGTTGATTCGCAGCCCCAGCATAGAAGCAAATGAGCTGAGGCGTTCCAGGGTCGTCTGAAGCGTTTCAGGATCATCCCCCAAGATTACGATGTCGTCGGCGTACTCCAGGTACGCAAGGATTAGATCGCCTCGGACGCGACGATAGTTTGTAGAGAACAATTGTACAGTTGTGTTACGTTTATAGTAGCTTTTAACGACAAAAACTCTAGACAAGATTTGTGGAACGTCTCTAAATCTGTTCTTAAGCGTGCTTGTCACGTTTCAACCATGAGTTCCAGACGAAGACAGCATACTCCAAGTGTGGCATGATGCACACCTGAAGAAACGGAAAGAGACGTGGATCGATTGTTCCAAACGCACGTTTCAAGAGCCCAACGTTTGTATTTGCCACGGTTGAAGCACTAATACACTGAGCAGAACAGCCCAAGTCAATCTGTACAATCACCACAATATCTTTTTCTTGCTTTGTGACAGCGAGCATTTGCCACCGAGAATATAGTTAGGGTGGCCAGGAAGACCAATGCGTATTGCATGGAATTTATCAGTGTTGAATGGTTGTACAACCAGTAAAAATGGCCGCAGAAGCAGCACAGGTCGAAATTAGTGACCTTACTTGTTCCACACTGTTAGAAACTGCTGGAGTATTGCATGGGAATAGAGAGGAGAACTTGGATTTAAGGCCCAAGCGCTTTTGTTGTGTTTGAAGCTTTCCACCGACAGAAATTCTGGACGCTCGATTGGCTTATCAGCCATTTACAGTCTTGTGCCAACTGAACTTAACTTAAATTCAATGATCAGGTTGAGCATATAACGTATATGTGAAGTTTCGAGGCATGTCGCGCAAAACCAAAATATGTTCTTTTCAAACAAATGTTCTTTGAGCTATTTATTTGATAACCCATAACATTGAGGGTGGTACAATGTTAAGCAATTGCTACATTCTATGCCATGTTTGACGAAACGGGAGCTTTGGATTTTATCACAGGCAAACTTCTTCATGTCAGTTTTATCGATGATCGTTCCCGCTGATTTAGTTCCTTCAGAAGACCGACGGATGTCACTACGAAGATTCATAAGTGTGTGTTTTAACGAAAAACTATAAAACAAGAGGTCGAAAAAAACATTCAAACCGCGCGGTTTTCTTC
>JACCGJ010022470.1:0-26725 GCA_013407085.1 Atriophallophorus winterbourni
AAGATCACATGCATCATGACGTTTAAGCTGACCAGGCAATCATTTTCTGGATGGAAAATATTTCCCGCAACATTCGAGCGATTCACAGTATTAGATGGTGACTTTTTCACGCTGTCGATGTGATCTACGCCAAGCAGGCAAGATCAGTATCCGCTCTCATACAGTTTGAAGATAACGCTTCTAATGCGAGCAGTGACGAGCAAGTTGCTCTCAACTTGTAGGGTTTATGTCAACACCTTTATTATTACTTTCGCAAACTTCTTTATAGTGTAAATGTGACCTGTGCAACCGTCCATTCCTGCTTTCCACACTGAATACAGTTTATAGTTTTTTTTAGAAAAACCGTTTTTAATCTTTACACGTGAACCAGCACGTGAAATGGCTCTGTAGAGTAACTTCCAGAGCATAATGACTTTGAATTTGCACAATGCCTGAGATGGTCAATTTACACAGATTCGGGTGGAGGGCTTCAGTTTTGGAGGGCTCCTCTGATAATTATGGAAGCCGCCCCCAAACTTCGATGAAAACACGTGTCATCTATAAATCTTCCCAGACCACTCTTGAGGTGGCTCGGCGAGTACACGAAGGTAACCGATGATATTTACATTAGGAAATTAATGGAGATTTGTTTTCAAATTGCTCGGCTAATACATGTAGCTGTCAGGTGCGAAAACTCGGAAAAAACAATATGCCAAAGACAAATGAAGAGTACTTCCACTTGTATTGGTGCAGTCGCAATATCACTCTTACATTTCTTGTAAGACAGACACCTCCCTAGAGCGCTGAAGCAGAAAAACAACAAATTAGCTGTATAAAGTTTGCTGTACATTGCTCAGTGAGTTCTGATGTTATTCCGTGGCCACTAAGAGTTTTTCTGGCTTAAAAGTCGATTTCTCGCTTGATCTGATCAAGAGTAGGAGGATTTGCATTGATTTATTGGTTTCAATCGCAAACATGTTGTTCTGAGAGTAAAAAGAAAAAGAAGAGCTCGAACAATATTTCGGTCTCCTGCATTTGTGAATCAATCGGCTTATCATATAGTGATTCGCTTGGAGTGCTTCAAGCCTAGTCGGACAGAATGATCTTATATTTTCATCAAACACGCTGGTACACGTTCGGTAAAATAGTTATTTTCATAACGTCAGGCAGCCTGATCTGATAACAAAGCGTATGATTTTTATTTGACAAACTGTTAATTTAAACTTCAAAATAATGAAGGTTTCTGACCCAGGGCATCAGTTCTTATCGGATCATTGGCTTCAAACTAATTACTTTTATACGCTCCACGAAAAAGGCAACTCCAAACATGTAGTTTTTAGGCGAATCTAAGTTTACTGGGGCTAATGCTACCAAAGTTGCTCTGCTGGTCTTGGAGGTCAAAGCATGCTCGAATTGCATAGAAAAATAAAAATCGGATATAAAACTCACCTTGATTCTTGTCTTGCCACTCAATCTGGCGTGATAAAATCGAGTCAGTTTTACACAAACCAGCGATCAGTTAGTGTTGTAAAATGTGCCTTAATAAGACCACTTAGAAAGCACACTTTTCACGTTAGTGCACCTAAAGTAAATAAGATTAAACAGATGAAGAGCTTCGAGCAAGGATGCTGTTATGTGTATTAATAATATTGTTTCGTTCAAATGAAGCTGTTGGTGACAAAAATATAACTATGTATATAGTTTCAAAAACACGGTCAATTTTCGATTTTTCATCTAAAATGAACTTGTTCAAACTTTTCCGCACTTACTCTGGCGATGAAATCACCGAATACCACAACACAATTTTTCTGCATTTAGCTTTAAGGCCAGTTCAATAAGGGTCGTAGAGAGCGTCATACAAATTACTGCACTTCAAATATACAGTCCCACATTTCTGGCTTCGATGATACTAGTATCTAGTTTTAGCAGAACGTTTCATGGGGCAATTCCGATTTCATGCAATGCAGCCTTTTCAAAAACCCTTTCCTGTATAAAAGAATGCCTATTCTTTTCCGTTTAACATAACACTGTTTCATTGGTTGAAGGTAATTTTAGGCGTTTCTCACAGGTCAACTTACAACTTATACAAATCTCTATGAAAAACTCTTAAAACTTAGCACAATTTGCTCATGAACAAGCTGCTGAAAATCTTGAGTTTTTAAAGAAAATTATAAAGAAATTATGAAATCATTCCTTGATCTTCTCTAGCATAAAATTTCAAAATACTGATTATGCGCATGAATCTTGATCAGGTTATAATGAGGACATCAAAGCTCTCTCCAAAATGTTCCACGTTCGAATAAGTGAAAAAACTTTACTTATTCCACACAAAAATATTAAAAAATATGAATATGAAAAATAAAAGAAATTTTTACAATAATTGATCAACAAAAAGTTGCCGTTGATAAAGATCACCTGATAAAATGCAATGAAGTACCTCTCATTTAAACACGTTGTGAAAAGCAATATGATTTACTTCGGTTGTCTATTAGAAAATTTTCTTTTTTGAAGATAATTTTGCAGTCGATGAGAAATAACATGGAAAATAATATTGATATGTCGACTAACTAATGAAAACTGTTGTTTCTCCTATTGTCTACCAATTTGTTATCCTTCGCTTACAATGCTTGTAAAAAACACTACTCATTTTTCCGAAATGAAGCAATAAACGATACACTGAACAGTTTTTCATTGAAATTGGAGGCACCGTGTTTAGTGTCTTCCTCAAAGATGAAATAGAAGAAACTGCTCTCGGTCCTTGACCACAGATCACCCTTACAATGTGAAAAGGCCATTGTGGAGCATCTGTGTGCTTGTCGAGTAAAATCAGGTTCTATATCGCCTAGTGAAGATTAGCAAACAACAAAACCCAAATCTATAGGATTCGGCATGTATGGGGTTGTTATATTTCTTCTTCTTCTTGATCGAAAGCAGAAGGAATATAATCCCTTTTAAGCGAGATACATGGATGACTATTGCTGACAAGGCAAGCCCTGAGAATAGAGGATCACCACTACATCACTCAGGAGATCAAGTCTCAACAAATGTTGATCCAACAAGCTCTTGAATAGCTGTTTTAATGGTAGGGACAGGAGCACATTTCGTAGCGAGTTTTAAGCATTCAACACCTGATAGCGTGCATGCATTACTCAGCTTAAACCTTCTAGGATTTTGCAACTTTAGGTCATTCCCACGAGTTTTCGATTCACCTACTAATCAGAAGAACCGAGAAAATTCGTCCCCATATTGACTGTATAATTTGAGCGATAACAAAATTCCGTGTGTCGGACAGCAGAGGTCATCATCCTTAAACATAGGTGTTATAATACCATACTTCTATTCCTGTGGTAAGACACTTAATATTACTGATTTTTTAAACAAAATTGCAAGCGGATTGCACAAGACATCTGAGAGCGCTTGTAAACCCAACGTATGAATACTGTCAGGTCCTGGCGCCGATTGTGTGTTTGCCTTTTTTCAACAGGATTCTAACCGTCTCTATATCTATATTAAGGCCAGAAAGGAGCTCACTGTTCTGAGCGATAGCAGGAGGTCACTGTCTTCAAAACAGTACACGAAGGCATATTTATTAACTACTGCTTCAGTTTTAACCCATTCTTATCACTGGTTACCGCACCATTTTCATTTAGACTAGGTAGGCATAACGATGCTTTTTTACGGTAAAGGATGTACGTGAATAAGCGTTTTGGTGCACAGGTTGACCCGTCAAACAATTGCTGCTTATACAGCATGAGTTTTCTTAGTTTTAATGGCATGCAGAGGTTCCTAGCTTGCAGAAATGTTTCGTAGTCGGTAGCGTTTTTCAGGCCTACGAATAGCAACCACGGCCTTTTACTTTGACCTAATATTTTCGGAAGCTCTTTTTCAAATCAAGGGGGAACTTTCGCCTTACGTCGACGCGTTGACAACGGAACAGTCACTTTAATAACTGTATAGATATTTTTCCGGATCACCATCTGACAATCTTTAACTTCAACTGATTGATCGAAGGACCAAGCTATAAATGTTGCAGTATCACATAACATATACGCGTCCACATTTCAAATATTCATTCTGGGGATATGGTCTGGCGCCCACCACATAGAAAACTTAAGATGGCGTGATCGCTACAACTCATTGGATCTGCAATCTGAAGCTAAGTAACATCGGTCAGCATTAGGGTGAATATTAAATCCAAAAGGATTCACACCTAGTAGGCCCTACAGTAGTCGCATCTTCACACGATCTTTTTGAGAGAGAACTCGCAGGATTCTAATTTCACTATTTTTTAACCTGTGAGTCCTTTTTAGCAGTAAGTTCACTTGCTCAGCGGAGACTAACGCAATCTTTAAAGGTCTGGGGCGTTCACCTGGCGCTGACCGGTGGCCTAGATGAAATGCTATGCGTACCGTTACGCCCTTGTTTCCATCTTCGAAAAGGGTGAACAAGAGTAGATTTCAGGAATTTGCGTTCCCTTTTAAGCCTGTAGGTTGCCAAATCCACTCTTTGTTCCGGTGCCTTGTGAACGATGATAACACAGGTTTTTCTACACTCATTAATGTTAAAACTCTTGTCTTTATTACTGATTACAGTAGCCAGTTGCAATAACTTCCAGAAATCGGTTTATTTCATGAACGTTCGTTGCGCTTTTAGAAATAAAACCTTCTTTTGAACGGAGTGTAGGTGAGGAAGCAACGTCCGCAAAATTGCGCACAGATTCGAATTTCACGCAAGGTTGCTCCAGACAAAACTATCTACGTTCTCTATTGTTTTAACAGAAGCCGTGTCGACTTGATGCTGACTACCTGCGAGCTCAACACCAGATAGTAGAATGATTATCTCGCATATCGTTTAAATGATATCTCATGAATTCTTCGTGGAGCCAGCGATACATTTCTGACTTCATTCCGCAACATCGGATATGCATCCAGCTTGAAAATATTTCACATCGAACAGCTTGAGCGTTATCAAAAACCTGTTTCGAACATACAAGATAGTATTTCCTAGGGTGAGCAGCGGAGCCCCAATCTCTTGAGACTTCTGCAGTTTTACGAGTCATGGCCATGTTCGTCTTGAATTGAATAAAATATTTGTGATAATCATGAAAGAACTCAAATATCCTCAACAATATCAAAAATATCGTAAGAAGCAAACTTTCACGTTGAACTTGAAATTCAAATTCACAATTTAAAAATTATTTGTACAGAGAACTCAAATCAGACATTATCACAGATTCTCGAAAACGGTTACCCGGAGAAACAATCAAACTTTGTCTTTTTGTACTTATTTTTATTACCACAAAACACTATGTATTCTGTATCAGTCTACGATAAAAACGTCAGCACTTTCTATATTTTTGTGCTCACGTCCTCCACATTTACACACCAAAACTGGTTGTCATTCTTAGCTGTTGTCAGGATGAGACAGTAATATTAGGTTCAGTGAAACTAGAGTTTGATCCTTCGTTTCAAAAATAGTTTACACAATAAATATAAGGAATACATCGTTATTTTTCTCCCTGTTTTGCCCAATGTTCGCTTTTTGTCTGGTAAACATTCCAAGACATTGTGTAAAATCAGCTCAACAAATACTTCCCACATGGCCGTCTTTGATGAAATGCCGATTTGATGAATAATTATTTTCTCCCATATTTCCTTTCTACGCATTTTCACATATTGGACATTAACAGTTTCGTGATTCGAAATATCATCCGTAGTTCACGATAAACATGTTTATATAAATATTGAAATTGAAATTTCTGGGCTAACCCGCCTGATAGGCCAAGAGAATAACAGTTTAACGCTCAGATTCAGACTTGGTTGCAATTGAATGAATTCTCGTGACATTGTCAGGTACTCTGGAATACACATCTAAATAGAAAGGACACTTGATTCAACTTAGACGACAAAATACCTTGATTTCGGATACTAAGCTGATATAAAATTTCTCCTTGTTTTTTCTCGCTAGGTTATCGAAACTTTTATGAGGTTATTAAGTGACATTGTAACTATAGCCGTGGCATACTGTACCATGTATATGCCAACAGTATATTAGGACGCACAGAATTGCACATACATTAATTCTGTAATAAAAAACAGACTCGTGTATTCAATTGGATGTTTTCCGACAGTAACCACTGAATAACAATTATTTTTCTGTTGTACTAGTTTTGTTACTGATTGATCGTTCGATGTACGACCAAACCTCAAGTGCTGTGCGGTCTCATACTTTTGTGCTGGTACGCTTTTGGATCAACTTCACTCCCATCTCGTGCTAACAGGATAAATTACACCTTTTGAATTCCTCTTAGCACAAGCATTGTGAACATACCATTTCCGGAGGCAAAACAAGGGATTTTAGAAAAAAATCCTTTTTTTACATTTTCAACTAATCTAGACCCACGCGGGCGAGTTTGAGTTCATTAATGAATATCTCAATGAGCTGCAACGAATTTTGTTATCCACCTTTCCTCTGTTGAGATTATTCACTCACCCATTTCCAGAAACTTTTAATTCGCTTCTGATTCGAGTTGGCTTCATACGAGCCAGTGCGCATATCCATTGACCACATAGATTAATTGATAGTCTTTTCACCTTGGGGTTTTGACCTCAAAATCGGAGCCCAGCGAGGGCGGTCACGTGTGTCAAATTTGTTGGAAGTCAGTGAGTCACAAGCCTGACACGCTTGTTGTTTCATTTGTCACGATGACGTTCATATGAAGTATGACATTACCCTGACTACTGATGCTATTACAGTTATTATTAAAGACTGATTGCCAGGAGAATGTTATCTCTGTCATTTATGCAGAATTGAAGCTAGAAACTGCACGAAGACGACTGCGAGCTTACAGACTGAGACTAATATGTAAATGTTGAATTTAGAGGGCAGCATAAAAAGAATTAAATGTTTGTTAATTGAGATATTAATTGACAAACTGAAGCGCAGACCTAAGCGTGAAGATCGTGTTTAGTCTTCTTGGCTAGTGAGGCAGCAAGTTAAAAATACGAATATTAACATAGAGACATAGAAAACAACTGAGCTGTTACCATGATTCGTATGATTTGGAAGGGTCTGAAACAAATTTAAAACAATACGCGAATAAAAAGCGAGCGTTCAAACAACCAACTAATTCCAGAACAAATAATGCTTTGTCGAAACGAAGTAACATCCCCACGAATCATAAGGCATATTTATTGAGTGTCTTTTTTACTGACGTTTCTGACACTGAATACAACCTCTTCAAAACGGTCAGAAACACGATGAGGAAAAATGGAAGGAACTCTATGGAATTATGAAACATGGAACAATGATGCTGTGAGCATTTACTCGTTTAACTAGACAGCATGATTCACCTCATCATGATAAATCCAGACTGTTGATGATTAACGTAGAAAGCAAGCGTGACCCACTTCCGTCTAACAATTCACTGAATATACGTTTTCATATTCTTATTCCATGGTAAGAACGGAGAAATAATACAGGCGATATAGGAAAGATTTCAAACCGCAATCTCATCATACTCAGAGTCCTAGAACTGACAGGCAATCCTGGGGCTAACATGCGAGTTTGGCATGAATACAGATAATATAGTTTCCTAGCTGATACAATTCGTGTCAAACAGGCCGTCGTCGTAGATACTTTCAGGCTGCCTTCTCTCAGAGAATTACAAATGGGCCACATATACTTAAATAAACTTTCTGATGAGTACCATGGTTGACACCGTACGTACCAATTGAAAATGCTGGAAATACAAAGTCCTAAAAGGTGTAATCCTCAGCTATTACAAAAATACTTATTCAAATGCTGCGTGCTCTGCATCAAATACTGTCCGGATAACTGAAGCCCTATCACCTAGGACACACAATCAGCAATCGAGCCCGAAGCCACCCCAAAATGACACCTGAGAGTGGACTGCAACCAGAGGAGCAGACTATTTTGGTCAAAACTTTAAATCGATTTGCTCCTCTCAACCTGGAAAGACCGGTATGTCCGATATGCTACTCAACTTTTTAACAATCACAGAAGTGACGACTATTCCTGAGTTGGTGTGACAATGACGGTTGTCGCAGTTTATGTCATAACACGAAACCATTCATCTTTACTTACCAAAACAGCTCTTGAATGATTCTTTACCAATGCCGAATGCTTCATTAACAAATTTGCCGAAATTGTCACTAGGTGTGATACCAAAGGACCTAAGTTAATTTTCATTACCAGAACTTGGCTTAACCCGGAAATCCACTATTATGAGTAACAGATTGTTGACATGTAAATGCTCCGCCAAGACCGTGCATCACGTTGACGAGGTGTGGCACTACATTACGATCGGAGACTCAAATGCAGATAACTCACGGGTTCCGACTGGGTGTTTCAGGACATTTTATGGTACTTCTTGACAACGACTACTGGAGAAGATCGTAAAATCGGTGTAATCTATCTTCCACCAGCAGCTTTGGAAGTGTATAATAGGAATCTAATCGAAAAGCTATGCTTCGTTGCCTCGAGATATCATACCAGATTCTTCATCACGGGAGACTTTAATTTGGCCAACCTACTGAAGACGAACAACCTTTCTCAGGCCCCCGCTGCTGCCATCACCCAGCAGCTCTTTGAAGAAATTCCATTGATAATCACATGGAAATTGATAAAAGATGCAGATGGACATATACTGCTTCAATGCTCAATCCGATCTTGAAAACTGAAGAAAACTCCGTCTGAAACATCACATACTATTGCCCGCTAAATTTAAACAAGAATTTAGTTTTGAATATCGATTACCTATGTCAAGCAGAGCGAACAAGCAATACAACAAAAATCATTAGAAAGGTATGCTTATCTAAATTGTTAAACGCCATATGTTTGATTACACATTGACAAATTGAATTTATCGGAGTAAGAGAAGTGGTCCAGCATTTTGATCAAGCTTAACTTGCAAATCCACTTTGAATCCGCATTCGTACCTAAACAGTTTGGAATTAAGTTGGATTTAAAATTCGCAGTCGCACTGGAAAAAGGATTTAAATGATAAATATAACTTGGAGAAACCATCGTCGGTTAAACGCAGAAATCCCGTGAGAGACCCTCCGAACAATTAACAAGCATGCAACTAAAGTTATTACTAAATAACAAAAATAAAATTTCTATCTGATATACGGTCGAAAATAAAGCGAAATCCAAAGCTCCTTCACCGGGTTGTGAACAAGCAGTGTTCAGTGAAACCAGGACTTGCTGGCTTAAAGACGCTCTCTGGAATGACCACCTATTCAGCTGATACCATGGATAATCTCGTAAATTAGGCTACAGTATTTTGTCCGAAGGAGAGCGTGGATATACAACTAGACCCAACATTACCGAATCATGAACCATTGGACAAAATAACCATTAACAAAGTAGGGGTGCTGGGAAGTCTATCATCGTTAAATCCCAGAAAACCACGAGTTCAAGTTACCACAAATATAATCAAGTATTGTGCACAATTTCTATGCGAACCACTGACACAGTTACTCTACGAATCGCTTTCCCAAAGTGTCATACCGATGGAATGGAAATCCGGTAAAATCTCCCCGATTTTCAAAGCCCGCAAATTACAGGCCTGTTACCTTGTTGTCCGCCATATCTAAGGTGCTCGAGAGGATCGTAACGATAAAACAGAGCAAATACCTTGAAGAAAATAAGCTATTATCGGGAGCCCAACACGGTTTTAGCAAGGGATAGTGTATCGTCTGTGACGTGAGTAACGCGTAGATCTCTTGTTTCTTATTTCGACAAATTCAAAACAACGATTCGTATATTCTACGGTACCGTAATTGCAACAATTACAACAATGAATATACAAACCTTAATTGTAGAGGAACGTAACAGCAAACGATGGAGCCAAATACTTCGGAATCAATTCAATTCAAATCAAAGACAACCAAAATTGCCGTCCAAAATGTCTACCAAATTCAAGTCACCAAAAATCAATATTGTATATAGGTCGAAAGTAGTAAGGAAAAGGAAGAATTTCAAAGCTACATGACTCTTACACCTCCCACCAAATACTTCCATGGAGTCTAAATGTGTAATCAACTTAGCTAACTACAAACCATAAAGCAAGCAAAAAACACAATATAATAAAGCAAGTGACACTATTTAGTGTCACACACGCCACGTCGCATCACAATCACTGGACACCTCTTTCTTTTGGTAGGGAAAAGGTTTGCTAGAAAAAGACCCATCACATCCTCCGGTTCTGCTACCGTCCCCTACAAGGAGATTATGCATGCAATCTCACCCGAACTAGCCTTGTGAATTTCATCCTTAAACAACGACATCTTGCGCCATCTAAACAACTCTAATCTGCAAAATGATATTAGTGTATCCGGGGTTCGAAACACAAATGGCTCATCAGGTACACAACCGAACGGCTTACGCCTATTATATAAAATGTCATGCCGACCATCTGTCGCCCCCTTTTCGGTTGATTCAGTGTTATGTGAACCATGTATACTATTCATTTAGGCTGGTTTGGTGTCAGGTGAGCAAGACTTGCTCTCCATCTGATCCGAATTAGTGTCGGGGAATTCAGTCACAAAATCCGACTATGCTAATTCAGTGTCAGCTAACTCAGCTTCCTGAGAACAACCGACAACACGAACATCAACATCTTTCAATTTTACACCAACAGAAACCATTTCTTCACAATTGACGAGGCTAACAGGCCTTGCTATTATATCACTTAGGCAACGTCTGTACACTTGACCAAATCTGCTCCAATCAATACAAGCTCGTCGTGACATAAAGTTTGTGAGTTGCTGAAACTTAACTTCTAATCCTTCGCAGCATATAGCGTTCTTGAGATCAGCCCACAGTTGCAGGAACGCACCCGGTAAAATATGTACTGTATACTCCAAAGTGACACTTGCGTTAAAAAAAACCGCCTGAAACACCAATAGTGTGAGGGCAACTTTACATTCATGCATTGACAAGACTAGAATCGCAAGGCCTTCTGACTGGCCTCTTCTAATAACTCATCTAAAACTGGGTGGGCCACAAGACAAGGTAGGCCTGATGTTAGTTTATGACTGGTGCCATACATTAACTTAGAGATTGTAGCATTAGCAATCGCTAAATATTTCTCCAATTCAAGTTTCCATTTAGAAGGTGCACAGATACAATCGAGTCAATGTCCACCAACTGATGAAATGTCAAAATCGTCTGCGCCATTGCGACCATCGTTTAGGGACCGAACCACACCACATACAAACCTTGCTAAACGTTCAAGCATAATAGAATTACAATAATGAAAATATTAAAAGACAAAATGAATGAACGTCATCAGGTGTTCAACAAAAAATATTGTGAAAAGAATCAAGATTTATTGTTCGAATACGCACAGTTTCACTTCGATGATAGATCATGTTCGTTCCCCGCTTTTAGTTCCAAGACGCAATTCTTAGGACGAAGCTTAGCAATGCTTCGACCAAGTTATATAGTGCTTTGATTTCAACGAGCCAAAATGATTATTTTCTCCTGTTGAGACAAATACTGTTACAGTCAGAAGACAAGTTGTGATGCGAATCCAATTGAAACGATCCAACGTGAGCACTGTATTTTCTTCGGTTGAGACAAATACTGTACAAATCAGAAGCCAAATTGTCGCAATTCCGAAATTAATTACTTCAACGTCTGTGACGTGACTAACGCGTCGACCACCCGTTTTTATTTCGACAAATTCAAAACAACGATTGGGATGTTCTAAGGTACTGAAATTGTCAGAAATTACAACAAAAACAAATATACAAACCTAAATTGTATAGGAACGTAACAGCAAACAATGGAGCCAATTACTCCAGAATCAATTCAATTCAAATCAAAGATAACCAAAATTGTCGTCCAAAATGTCCACCAAATTCAAGTCACCAAAAATCAATATTGTATATAGGTCGAAAGTAGAAAGAAAGTAGAAAATCCAGGCTACATGTCTCTTACAGATACTCCTGCCTTACTAAACGTCTCCTAACACTTAGCGATTGTAGTCGACCAGTAGATGCTTTGGAAACCATCCATGTATATTACCTGGAAAGGTCGAAAGCATTTGACAGCGTACACCTCAGTATATCTTTACAGAAACTGGAACGTTGTGGTATCGCTGGCAAACTATTAGCCCTGTTAGAAATTTACCTTGACTGATTAGTTTCTTCAAGTCTGTGTGGACGGTGCTTTATTAAAGGCCGTATCTATGACAAGTTGTGGTGCCTCAGGGATCCGTCCTCGGACCAATCCTCTTCGAAATTTATGCCAATAGAATACCGGCTCTCATGAAATGTAAGATCGTTCTGTTTTCGGAGGCTATGAAAGTCAGGTAGAGGATAAATAAGCCGAAAGACTGCGAAATTCTCCAAAAGGAACGGGACGAACTCCATGTTTGTTCCCTAAATATCGCCTATTTTTATTTCCAAAAGTGTCACACGTTAAATCTGGTACGTTGTGGTATCGCCGACAGACTATTGGCCCTGTTAGAAAATTACCTGACTGATTAGTTTCTTCAAGTCTGTGTGGACGGTGCTTCATTAAAGGCCGTATCTATGACAAGTTGTGGTGCCTCAGGAATCCGTCCTCGGACCAATCCTCTTCGAAATTTATGCCAATAGAATACCGGCTCTCATGAAATGTAAGATCGTTCTGTTTTCGGAGGCTAGGAAAGTCGGGTAGAGGATAAATAAGCCGAAAGACTGCGAAATTCTCCAAAACGAACGGGACGAACTCCACGTTTGTTCCCTAAAATCGCCTATTTTTATGTTCAAAAGTGTCCCATTTTAAATCTTGGAATATATGTAGATTTTTAATATTTTATTGCTGCACACTGTCTGTCTTTGACATTGGAACAAAAGAACTTAGGTGTGCTGATAAACAACACCCTAAGGATGTCGAGCCACTGCTACTCCGTCTATCGCAAAACACCTCAGAAATTGTTAATTCTAAACAGAAATTTCAGTATGATCTCAACCCAGACATTTTCACGCATCATAAATACTTACATAATAACCAAGATAGAATATGCAGTTCAAGCATTGTCGCGATCGCTCAAAAAAGAGATACCGAACTTGTAGCAGCAATTAGCCGGAAACCATAAAATGAACGGATCAAAACCCTAAAGTTATTCGATTATCAACGTCGTCGTCTCTGAAGGAGTTTGATTTTTGTTCACAATATTTTGAATGTCGCAAATAACCCTCTACTATGCTTATTTAATTTACGGGGTTCGCGTAAGACAACAGCTCACATGTAGAATCAAACTGTCCATCACTCGCCACTCAAATGTAGAAGACATAATTTGCCGTGAGAGTTTGCTTTACTTGAACTAATCTGTCCGATTATGTTGTAAACTAACTCAACCAGCAGATTTTCAAGAGGATTCTTAATATCTTTTTGACCCTCAACACATGCATCGAAAAAACATAACATGTTGACCACATCAATCTACAATTTCATCCCACCAATCGAAAACAATTTCTCCTCTATGGATTTTTGCATGATACTTTAACTGCTGAGTAAGCAAACGATTCCGTTTTGGCTTGTTATATTATTCGTAGTTCCCATAATATTCTGTGGGTGTTTTTAAACTATATGCTTTTTAGACCCTTAAAATCGAATTGAATTGAATTGTACAACCGAACAGTGTTGTTAGCGAAAACTGAAATTTTCTGCTTTATAGACGACAAATGGTCAAGCCATTTTAAACAGCATGTCTTCGCCATCAGCAAAATAGTCCAAATGTACACAATTTGAAGAAACCCTGGCTAGTTTTGTACATCTTCCCACTTTTTTCCATTACTTAATTGATTATATGTTGCTTGAACAGTTTTTCAGACTTCGCTGCGATAACCTCAGTTGGAATGGCATCCCAAAATTTAAAACTCTTTTTCAGAGCGTGTAACCTTGTTTCAGGCAAAATGCCCCGCGCTTTCAAATATGAAAAGCATTGCCATAGATTATTAAGCCCTCCAGCGTATGGTGCAAATAATAATCAATGATTTAGCAGCAAGTCAAAGCGCAAACTTCTTTTACTTGGTGACATGAGTTTGAATGGGTGAATTATCTTTATATAGTGCAAATATTATAACTTAGTAAATGAAATGATTGCTGATAAACCATATTCCATTATGCTCTTACATGAGGCATTATAAGAGCAAATGACCAAAAATGTCTAAAAGGCGCAGCTGTCGCATTAGATTTTCTTTTTTATCCGTCTTCGTTTTAAGTGACAGTGTCACAATTCTACCACAATTCAGACAATTTCAGTTGATTACCATCGAATAACTACGGTCACACATGCGTGCTAGGCATGCAAATGCATGACTGCGCGTTTCCGTCGCCTAACGGGTATCTGCAACTGTACATCCGAATCAAAGAATTCGTTTTACTTCGGTTTGGTGGACTGTACTATCAGCCTACGACAGTCCAAATTTGAAGTCAACCGCAATAAATTTGCAGGACTGGTTTAGCGAGTCTCGGAGTTAACGCATATACACATTGAATGGCAAATGGTAGATAACTAATCCCTAGAGAACCCCATGTGTTTAATAGATATGATACGAATTAGTTCCGTTAAGTTGAAATTATGTATAATGGTCGGTCAACAAAATACAACACAATTCAGCACTTGTTCCATTACAGCAAAATCACGAAGCTTGATCAACAGATGTTCGAATGGGACACCGTATAAATCATTGATTACAGTGAATACCCGATGGTCGAGATCGAATTCAGCACATCAGTGCTTGCGAGCAATGATGTGATTGGATTTGCACAATCATTATTTCGTAAATCCTTACTGGATGATAACTGATTAGTTGTAAAGAGAAAATCTATTTTGTGATTTTTTAATAATCTTTACAAGGTTTTCATAACTACCGCAGTGAGGCTAACCGGTAGTTGCTTAGACGGAAGGTCTAACAATTTATGCTACCGTAAGCTCTTCAACTAATTGTGTGAAGGTACGAAGTGCATTAGAGATGAGCAATAAACACTATCTTTTGAATGTCATACAGAACTCTACCCTACGGCGGAACACGAGAACCAGTAACGCTGAATGGATCGAGAGCGACAATTGCAAAATCGCAATTTTCGGGCTTCGATTTGATTGTGATCGAACGGTATGTTATTCGCTAATTTCAGTTAAATGAGCCTTGTGCGGCGAGTGTTCGAATTGTTCTGGATGGCACAAAATAAACTGACAAATATGATCGAAGTGCGTAAAAAACGCTTCGGACCAATCGGCTTTTCTCGTGTCCTTTGGGATTCGTGCGTTGACGCAATTAGCATTGAACAGGTTAAATTCAGGGATGAATAAAGAAACAAACTATGAGCGTGTGTGCAACTCGGGTGAGGAGGTGGTAAATTTCGGAGAGATGACACGAATGCGCAATAAGTGGTCAGCTGTGTTCAACGTGCCGTGTTGATCTGAGATTATCTGACGCCATCATTCTTAAGCGGTCAGTATAGCCCCCACACGCTACAATAGCATAGATTTATAAAAAGAATTTGAATAATATTTTGATTGGAACATATGGTAGCCGCTTCCTGTCAACCGACACAAATGCGCAGCGGCAAACACACCTGTTGTGTTTTTTCGCACTTACGTGAGATCAGTTTTGAAATATGGTTTAACAGCAACGGTTCCACAAACTAAGGGAGAACGTGCACAGCTTGAAATATTGCAACCGCAGGTATAATAATGGGAATTTATGGTGACGAGTTTTCCCTCCTGTGGTAGGCTCAAGAACCCACGGCCTCGAGATTCATATCAAAAAACTTATCTTGAATTCAAAATAGAAAGTTTAGGATAACCTCCTTATATATATTTACCAGACTTAACAGTGGCTTGTTTGTAACCGATATTTTTCGTCCTTGACAGTTTCTATGACAATCATGTTTTTATACGGAATTAATTCAACACCATGAGGATTTAGTGTGAAATTCTTGTGAGTTAGGCATTGAAAAACATTCCTGTTGAGAAACATACCTTATTCAGATTTCATAATATTTTTCTTTGATAAGGAAGTAATTTTATTCTCACACCGGTAGACTATAACACATATTTATTTAGCTTTTATGTAACACCAAAGCAAAAGGTGTCGTTGATCAAAGAAGTCGCTTTTAAGAACATAAATTTCGACAACAGCAATAACCAATAAGAATTTAAAGAGATAAAGCGGGGCGAACATATACATTGATCACTATACAAAATTTAAGGCCAGGTCGTTATCTTTCAAATGTATTTAAGTGATTCACGTTAGAATACTGATGTTACCGACATTTTTGAATTACGTCGATTTTAACTTTTAACTTTAATCCCCAGCGAAGCGTTTCACTAGGGCGCTATTATATTTCTATCAGAAAACATCCACAAATAGTCAGTATGAAAATATTTTGTTTTTACTTCAAATTATTTTTTGAAATAATTTATTTAGTAGATTAATTTATTTAGTAGATTTGAATTGCATTTTTTATTTTGTTTCCAGTAGTCTTGTAAGTCTTTTGTTGAGTGGGCTAACTGCCTTTAACTACCTAAATAATTAACCAGCAGTTTGCACTAACGATAGAATTATGTTGGACATATAAATGCCATATCGGTTAAGGCGCGTCAAAAAATTTCTACAAGCACTTTTAGTATTCCATTTACATACATGCAATACTTTTGAACTCTAGAGATGACACTACATTGAAATGGTTTGCCAAACATACTGAGCCACATTCGAACGCAATTTAAAAGCCCACTGTCATGTTCTCTTTTCTATGTATTCATAGGCATGGGCTACCAAATCTTAGCTAAGTTGAAATAAATTCTATGCGGGAGCGGCACTTTGCGTTAATCAGGACTTGTGATTTCGTATATTTACATATATTCCTAGTTGTTATAAAAAGGGCGCGAAATTTCCTGTAGGATATTGCACGCTCAGATTCGGAAAACGCTGTACGGTTCAATTAATTGCATATTGAATTAATGAAATGATAGAAATTTTCAAAATATCATGGGAAGAGAAATTAAAAATTAGCGAGTGAATTTGAACAACTATAGATAACTGAATCCATAATCATGACTTAAGATGCAGAATAAAATTTGGTTGATCAATTCGTTTCTAGTTAAAATGCGCCGTTCGTCCTAATTTTATAAAACGAAGATGGCGGTGTTTTTAATCAAACGGTGGATAAATTTAAGAAAATGTTGTCTGATAGACAATGTGCTGCAATCACGAATCTGAAATTTATACCATGAGTGGAATAACAATAACCCGCATGAAATAATGGGAAATTGGTAGAAAAAGATTAATGAACACTATGGGTAAATGGTCCGAACACAACTAACCATACTCGATCATGCAAGCAATCATTGCACATAAGCAGTCGATATGATGCACAAGACATTATGCCTAGGTAAGTCATAAGACAGATAACCCAGCAGCAAATAACTTCCTTATTTCTCATTTTGACCCATTACCTGTCTATTCACACAAAGAAGTAAATTTTAAAGACACAAATTAGGATTTGACAAAGCAGCCAATCCTAAAAATATACACCTATATATCAAGATGGTAAGACTATACATGATGCTTATATTATCCAATTTCAACAGCTTCTATGATTCACCAGAAGACGATGCCGTCGGAAGAAGAAAGCAATAGTATGCGGAATCAGTCCAGGGAAGGAAATATGCTGGAAGATAACACAAACAGTGACTTTCCAAGCGAAGCTCCGGAACACAACGACGACAACAACAACAATTTAAATAATTTCAACACAATACGTCACACAGTATCGCCTGGCAGAAATGAAACGATGACGGTTCATTTGACCACCAATTGCGGTAAACGGATTGAGATGCACAACGTGCCACGGAGATTTTATGCTTCGGAATTAGAGGTGCTGATTATGAAGGGTACAAGCTTGGAGCATGGTAAATTTGAAATACTTCACGATGGTAACAAAGTGAAGCCACTGTCACAGTTAGAATCATACATCAAAGATGATGGGCCACTGGAATTAGAGATGCGCATAGCTAAAAACCAGGATATGGATAAAATTATTCTCGGAGAACGAGCTGTTACCCTTAAATCAGGCTTGACAGTACCGTTGGTGTGCAAAAAAGTGTTCATACCAGAAGAGCCCTGCAGCCATGAAGATACCCTAGAAGTCAAAGGAACATTGGAAGAATCAAAAGTGAAAATTCAGTGGCTACCTCGAGATTATCATAAGGCATTTATTGGAGGATATCGTAATATCGTTACACACGTCAGGTATCACCACGCTTGGGCACAAACACCACACGGGAAACCACCTAAGATTGATGAACCTGAAATCCCGTGTTTTTCCAGAGAGACCCAAACTTACAAGATGAAGCATTTCGGTCAGACAACAGTGAATAACATGTCCACACAGTTTCCGAAACCAGGATATTTCGTATCGAATGCAAATGACGAACTCAAAATTCCGGGACCATACGAAACTGCTGATGAATTTTGGGAAAGAAAGATACGAAATGTAAGTTTACACAAGATTATAACCCTTAAATATTCTTAAAAAATTGTCCAGTCAAAAATAAGATTTAAAATAGGCAGTTTAAGTTTCTATACTTAGATTTGGTTAGCCAGAACGCATACATTTCAATACTTTGCTTCATCGCGTCCGTGCTGCACGACTCAGTTACAAAAAGAAGTGTGAAACAGTCTGCGAATCCAAATGAAGAAGTACATGGACCTCGACTAACGGTGTGTGGGTTAAGTTAGCCACGTAGATTGAGCGAAATGCTTACGTATGTACAATAGTTTTTAATTCTAGTACTAAGTTCTTGCTATCCATCGACTGTACGTATTGTCAAATTATACACCATCAAACAGAACTGGCTACCAGAAATCCGCCACTATATTGTATGCTGGCTCATCAACTTACCGAAACCAAGCTTACACTTTAAAACAGCAAGAAGTTAAGTGGATGTACATTTCCCAACCATAGCCCACCTCTTAAAGCCAAAGCGCGCAAAATTACTCACAGTGCTGTTGCTCCCCACAAAACAAAGCTGTCAGTTAACATATCGTAGACAGGGCATCGAGCAATATTACAAATTATTCCAGAAGTGTCAAAACCTCATCCATGTGAGAACTTATTAGTCTGTAGAATGACTGAATATATCCGAGGACATTTATCTATCAGATTATTTAACATAACGGATAACAAAAATATTTGTAACCATATATTCACATTCCCAGATCATCATCATACAAAAATACGCAAGACGATGGCTGGCCAGACGCAAAATGGGCGATATGCGAAAAATGCGCGAGGCGATGCTGGAATGGGAAAAGACACATCAAGCCAAGATGAAAGAAGAAAAGGAAAGACAAAGAAAGAGAGACTATGAACGCCGTCTTCACCCGAAAACACAAGCGGATTTCGATCGATTGTTTAACGCACTTGAAAAATGGAAGCGGGAGCGAATAGCAGAGATCGAGTCGCGTCAACTCGAAGCAGCTGAAAGAAAAACTGCCTTGGCTTTGTTACTTGATGAAGAAGCAGAACTGATTGCCGCCATCGGCCGACACCAATTATGCGCGACGCAGAAAAACAATGAGCGAGCACGCTTGAAACTACTTAAAAAAGCAGCAGCCCCGATTCGATGGACTTCTGCTGTCACCGGCCGTCCTATCCAAGTAGAAACACCACAAACCCAACGGGGAAATGAATTGCTGGATATATATATCTCGCTCAGTCTGGAAAAACTAACAGACGAGGAACGCCTGGACCTTTTGCTGACAACAAAAAGAACAGTCAAGCAGTACAAGTACAATGTTTGTAAGCAGCTCATCAAACTAATTGACCGAGAGGGGGAATTAATCATGATGGGTGTCAAAGAAGAATATTTGAACGGGCTTAGGAAACGCATAAAACACCATTTTGCAAAATTTTGTGAAATACCCGAAGTGAACCCAGAAATAGCGCGCTACCTCAAAGTCCCAACAGGTTCTAGGGAGAAAATTAGCGAATCCCTTAAGGGTGATGTGCATTATTGCCTATCGTGTGACCGATATCTGAGGAACGAAGCTTATCCCTTGAGCGCGAGAGCAACACATTTGGCGCCTTGTGAAGCGTGTAGAAGATTAGACAACCGAGCCAGAAAAAGAATAGATTTTGAAGAATACGAAAGAATGCTGATCGAGTTACGTGAAAAAGAACTAAGATTGGTAGAGCAAGCTAGATTGGAAACCCATCAAAAAGCAAAGGAAGCCGAATTGGATAGATTAGAACGCTTCGAAACTCCTCAACCAGAAACAATATGCAAACTTGATGGGACCGATTTTTCCGTACTGAACAGCAACCCGTTTCCATTTCTGGTGGATAAACGGGATATACAATTTTTGGTGGACAATGTTTGGGAACGTAGATCCGTCATTTCGGGTTGGCTGGACATCATGGATTTGGTTTTCACACGATGGAGGTTGGACGAACCTTGGTCACCATGGAACACAATCCTTGTAACTCGTGAAGAAGCGGAGGCGCACGAACACTTGGGCAATTTTCCTTTGGAACAAGCATATGCGAACGCTATGTTGGATATTGTGAATCAACGTCTCGTGATGGCGAGAAATGCATTCTCTCGATTGCTCAAAAACGGTATCAAGATGGCTTATGAGCAAGTGGTTTTCGCGCAACGTATGAAAAAACCAGAACCCACACAGGAATGGTTAGATGCGAAAAGAGAACGTTTACCCCCACTTGCCAAATACAATGCTATACGTGAGGATAATCCTCACGAGGCCACATATCAACCACCTGATTTCATGTTACCTGTAATCCGAGGAGAAAAAACCTTGATGGAAGTGAGACAGGCAAACAAATCCAAGTGATTATTTTAAGTTCAATTTTCGCGTCCAGAGCGCAGGACATTAAAAAAGCTCACTCGAGTAAATAAGGAATGTAGACAATAATGATTTTTCTTATTTTTCTGTTGAGCAATTTGATGGGTGGTTGCACATAAAGGTGTGTAAAACGAGGGCAGGAAGTCAAGCTAGATCAAGCGGTAACATATATATTGTATGATAAAAGAGAACAAAGTATATGAAACACCGAGAAAAATGACCCAATCATGAGGTAAAAGAAACAATTGTACAAAAATATGAATATCTTCGGGTAAATTTACATCCATAAATGCATACATTTACATTTATAAACACGCATGTCAAGTCAAAGTAATTGCAACATATTGACTGGTCGGCGAACTGCATTAGAGCAGCCTTCGCGGAAGCGATAGTATACTTCTTGATTTAGTAAATTCTTCGAATCTGTCGGACAGACTGTTGGGAGGAAATTTAGTTAAGAATCTGATACGTAACATACCTGAACGTGTTCCCGACTTCTCAGTGATCACGCGACCGAAGAAATCGCGCTACAAAACAGTGGAAATTTGCGGCTAGTTAACATCATAAATGTGTTTTCACGCATGTGAACAAAATGTTTAACAGAATAGCCCCTCTGCGCAATGTTGATAAACGTAAAGATAGACTGAAATATAGTAAAGCGTTGTGCCGATAGTTAAAGCAGTTAGTTTTGGTAAATTCATTGAATTTATTGAGAAAAGCCCAAAACATAGTGTCCACAATATATTTTCGCGGGGTATTCCATCGATGGGAGAATTAACGGTGCGACAAAAGCGCACGGCTTTCGTTTGTATTGTGGTTGAATGCTTCTGCATCTTTGGTTCTGATGAATGTGATGGCTCTTGTGGTCAATTCGAATCGCGAATGAGAACTTTTAATCGGGTTACAGCTAATTAAAGGTCTCTGTCTGTCTGTATGTATAGAAGCACAAGCCTGATCCAGGCAAAGTGCCGCGCAGTCATAGACTGCACAAGGACTACGATACTGTCAGGTTGCCCAGACCTAGACAGAAATGAGAAACGAGCAATGTATAACGAAAAAGTGTTGATTGTAATACGATGGTTAATGTATAGTGTGGCACCCTCACTTTCATTCTGGTGGAAGTAGATGCGGTCAGTGGTTGAGAGACAACAACTGGATTGGAAACAGGTTGTGAGGAAGGTTCACTAGGAGGCTTCCGTTGGATGGAAGGGTTTGTTGAACGGATAAGACGTTCAGAGCGATGCACACGTTCCATGTTCAGTTCCCGGGCAATTAGCTGTTTCGTCGTGTGGGGGATAGTGTCCAGAGAAGAGACGGTGTCTCCTAGACGGGTTACGTCAGCGAGCGCGCTGAAAAATTGAAGTAAACGCATAATAGCTGAAAATAGGCAAAAAGAAAGAACAAAAACAAACGATTGACTACGTTGCATGTTGCTTTATCACGCCCCTTCTCGGCATATATATATATATTAGAGAAACTTAGCCAGAAATTATCAACGCTAATCATTAAACTCTCTTGTTTCTATTTCTATTCCCCTCCCTCATATATGTCTAGGAATGGGCAACCTGACAACATCTTAGCACACGTGTAGTCTCGGACTGTACGGCACCTTACCTGGATCAGGCTTGTGCTTTCATACCATACCTATGTAAAAGATGCACCTAAAAGGAGGAAAACGCAGTTGAAAGAATACCGTTTTGCGATTCAAACTACTATTGTTAATTGATAGAAAAAGCGGTTCATCTCAGAATGTGCAACTCAAGCGTGCTGTTTAAATTTAAATGATGCCCAGTTTGCTCGAAGGATAACCAATAGGGCATTTTTCTATGGTGCTACGTTTCGTCCGTAAAGATCCAAAGAGCAAAATATTTACTGGTCAAAAGACCAGGATAATACCGTGTTGTTGTAGGGATGTGGAACCTGGACATTGAGAGACGAAGAATACGGAAACCATCTTGTCTTTAATAATAGCTTTATCTCCGCCATCGGATACGTAACAAAAACTTCAGTGGCGACACAGACACTGAAAAAGAAGCTCACATGCAGGGTGGGTCATTGCGAAAAAATGATCGATTTTCTAACTCAGCTTTGTTTGCAAATCGTAACTCACAATGGGTGGCCAGACACTGACATGGCTCAAGAAGATGAAGTCACTGAGAATCAAACTGGCTATAGTTGTGACGACACGGCAATCAGAATAAGGCCCGTGTGTTCAGATTTCGCACTGACTGCTCACAGCCAAAGATATTACGGTCTTTTTGTAGACATCCTCTTGGAGTGCTTGCTTAATTGTGCATGGTACCAAGGGAAGTAACGATGTATGATGTATGGCAGCGAAAACCGTAATTAATCTAAGGTGCTAGTACCGCTGTAATCGTTCACAAAACTTGTATGTATATATGAAATCGCAAGCTTGATCCAGGCAGTGCCACACAACCATAGACTGCACGGGGTACGGTATAGTATGAAAGCACAAGCCTGATCTAGGCAAACTGCCGCACAGTCACAGACTGCACATGGGCTACGATACTGTCAGGTTGCCCAGGCCTAGACAGATATGAGGGGGAACTAGAAATAGAAATGGTAGTGAGATTCCAGCGTGTTTCAGCACGGGGGCTAAGATACTGCCAGGTTGCCGGGGCCTAGAAAGATATAAGAAAAGGAAAATGGCAGTGAGATTCCAGCGGGTTTCCGCATGCAGCTTAATCCCGGTGGCACATCAATTTAGCACAGCGTTCGCTGCGCAGTAAAAAAAGTGCTGCGCAAAATTGATCGCATGTTTGTTTGATGCGAGGTGCAGGCATCTCATTTCAGTGTCTCTGTATTCTTTATTTTAATAATTCCAAGACCTACCCTTCAGTATCTATTTGGGACTTTATACCGTCATGCTTTTGTGGAAGTTAAGCATTCAGTCGTTGCCGCTGATGTAATGCACGGATGTGTAATCGTGCAGTACTTTGTGCTGTGCGGCTAACACCGGGCTAAATTGATTGGCCACAAGTAGGGAGCTGTACACTGAATCACGCTGGAGTCTCACTACCATTTCCTGTGTTTTATTCCTCATATCTGTCTAGACCTGGGCAACCTGACAATATCTTAGCCCACGTGTAGTCTCGGATTGTGCGGCACTTTGCCTGGATCAGACTTGTGCTTTCATACCATACCATACTGATGTAATACCGTTGTCCGTGATGTTGACGACCAGCATACGCAAAAATCTGTTTCCGTTAATGCTTCAATGTGCAAAATGACATCTGAAATCCCAAAACATGCCAGAATTTTCGCGGTCCAGATAAAATCCACTGTAGCCGAGGAATACAAGGCCTTGTCTGAATAGGTATAACACGGCACAAGTCAGTAAATCCACGCAATTTCCAAACGACTTACGGTTCCAATACATATTGCATCTCGCCCGTTTCACTGTTTGGTTGTAAAGACCAATCCAAGCCTGTGGTGAGCATTAAATCGGTTATGTTGGTAAGCGTTTGTTTTTCCTGCTTGCTATACAACTGGGCATTGAGAGGTCGGAGACTGGAGGCCATTGCGCTCAACAAATCCACCAGGGAGGGGGCCGACTCGAGGACAAATTTCCGTCGCGATAAAAATCTGAAGTGATGACACCTCGACTCATCCGATTGGGAGCACGATCGATTGCCACCGATTGCCACTTGATTCGCGAACAATTGATCCAACGTGGAGTTGCAATGAGATTTTTTCGAGGCTGCTTCGGAGTGCGCTGTGGGCCATTGCAAAGTTTGCGGGATTTTGGAACCTGGTTTAAAGCGAACCGGTAGCCCTGTGGGAGTGGCTAGAGCCAAATGAAACCAACAGGGAACCCAGTTGATGTAGCGTAATAGTGAGTAGTCGGCGTGGGAATAGATGTAGTTGACCAATCGGTCGTGGTAGACGAACCAATTCGCTCCTTGGGATGCCTGAAGAAAAAGAATGCATGCGGATTGAAGTCACACTCAAGCTAGATGGGTAATTGTGCAATACCCATGTGTTGTATCGCGTTAAATTGACTTCCATGACAGCGAACTGTAGTCTCAGGGTCAGCATTGTTATTTTATAAACTGAGCCTGGGTCTGAGTATCACAACAAACGTGCAGTCTGCGATTGTGTGGCACTTGGCCTGGCACCAGGTTTGCGATGTTACATATATCGAGACAATTTACGCTAGAGAATTGGTAAAACAAACAATGGTGAAATAACAAAGAGGGAAAGGGTACTAATAGATCGTCCACATTATTATCTAAAATCTAGGTCTGAATAAAACACATCTTGTGAGCAGTCCTTAAAGCAAAATAAAAGAATAGCATGGGATAGCACAACATTGAAACAAGAGTCATGTAAAGGAATTATTTACTGTCAAACACCTCAAGCATGACCTGTTAAAATTCGAATAACCGGTTAGAAATCAGGGAGGGGTTATCAAACGAGATTTTATGATGAGAAAAAATTTGTAGAAAAATGCTTTACAATGTTAAACATGCATGTCGAATTCTTCAACACGTGAGACAGCCGGATAAGAAAACGACCGGGTCATGTGGTCAGTTAGGTTTCTAAAGTTTCGTGTGGCGTGGTGCTGGGGACGCCGCTTTGTACCTAAATTCCCAAGACCCTTCATTGAATCCGACTCATCCTCCAGGAGGAGATAGTCGCACAAGGTAAAGTAAAGTAAGTGTGGCGTGATGAAAATGCATGCAAAAAACAGATTTGTTTCATGTACCACACGTTGAAGTAATGTTGCCTAACATAACTGTTCAGGCGAGTGCGCAATGATGTGATATTATGCAGCACTGCGGTAGTACGCAAGTTACATCCAGCTAAAATGACTACCAACGGTAATGGAGTGCTTGAACGAAGACGTTACAATCTCGTTGTCACCGAGTTTTTCGTGTATATCAATCTAGACCTGGGCAAACTAAAAGTATCTTAGCCCACATGTAGTCCATCAGATTCAGTGAAAATGCTCGATTTTAGGCTTGGGATTTCATACATGCACGTAAATATACTCTAAGATATCAAATCTAAACACAATGTGAGCCAGGTTAAGTGAACAAAAGTGGGTGCATGACTAGTGAATAGCAACCTACTGATTTGTGTTATGCAGTCATAATGTCAACACTTGACCTACCGGTTCGTCAATGTGTCGCAGCGATTAAGCCTTTCGAATAACGGTTGACATGCATTACACACCGGCGCACAGTGCCAGGGTTATCTATGGTTTTGTATACAATAGAATCAATTTCGCGCAAAACGAATACGTAACAAGTTTACCACGTTGTTCATTCAGAAATCGGGTGCATGCAACCTGGAAATGGGTATCGAATGATGCATGCAACGCTAAATATTTATATCGCTATTAAATTACAAGTGGGGTTCCAGGTCATAGAGTGCACATAAGCTGAGATACTGTCAGGTTGCCCGAGCCTAGACTGATATCGGAAAAGGAAATAAGATGGCATACTTGAGCAGGCACACTCGCAAGCTAAACTTACGCCGCTCAACGTGAAACTTACCAATTTCAGACTGGCATCTTTCATACGAGCATGCAAGTAATTTTCAAATATTCCGAGAGTCATTATGGAATCATCTCCGGCACTGCAAATCATTTCCATTAAATAATCCAGACTGAAATGTAAACAAAACAAAATGAATCAGCGTTGACATGATTTCGTGCGTGAACAGGTAACGTTTTGAGCGCGAACATAGAAGGGATGAATAATTGTGCACGACTTCTGTGCTGTGCGGCCAACACCTTGCTATATTAACGTGCAGTCTCTGACTGCATACCATATATTAACTTGCCATCGGTAGTGAGCTGTATGAGGAAGCACGCAGGAGTCTCA
>JACCGJ010022472.1:0-14923 GCA_013407085.1 Atriophallophorus winterbourni
AGTAAATGATCACTACCCGTCTGCATTCATCAAATATCTTGGAAACTCTATCTAAAAAGCATAAAAGATTAGAAGATTCATTTAAGAAAGCCATGTCGAACCTTGCCTAATGTGAAAACATGCACCAAGTAGCCGCACAACCGATCCCTGAATCGTCTCTCCAAGACTTTATATATAATACTAGTCACGATAACCGTTCGGAAGTTTTTTTTTAACAATGTTCGCGCAACCTTCCTTTGAAATAGTAACGACGATGGCTTTCTTCCAGTCACCTGGTAGAATGCCGTTGCATAGTGATTCATTATATAACCTAAGAAGAAGCTCTGCTAGTACATTAGATATTTCATTTACAATTTTCGGATGCACATCGTCAGGTCTGGCGGATTTATTTCCGTCTAGATTGTTTAGGACCTAAGCGACATCTTCCGTGAAAAATCTTCCTCGATTAGAGAGACACTCATTTGTGGTCTAAGAATTGATTTTGACTGAATCGCATCACCGCCATTCATCCTATGTACACTTTGAAAAAACAATCCAGCATATCTGCTGCGTTGTTGGTGTCAGAATGTGCTTTCTTGCCATTGTCTAATATAAGGTGCCTATGTGCTCCCTTGACTCACAATTAGACTGAACATTACTAAAATACTTCTTAGGATTTTTAGCAGATTTCTCCAAGTACATTTCGTAGCTTCGCCGTCATTGTAGCTTAACTGTGTTGTTTCTCGAAGCCTAATAGAAAGACCAATTTCTATAGATCGGCAATGCTGTGTACCTCCAACATCGTCGGTCGCGTCTAATAATGTTGTGTAACACCTTAGAAGTCCACCAAGATGGATTGTACAGGTCGAATACCACAGTAAATATCTTGAAAACTTCCGAGATTGCATTTAACCACTGAGCCTCTACTTTACGATGTCATTGGTTTCAGAGGACCAGTCACATCGCGAAGCGGTACACCGTACACAATTCCAGTCAACTAGATTCATATTACGCCATTATTTGACTGGTGGATTATAAAAGCAGAGAATAGTTTGGAGTATTATGGTGGTATTTTCACTTTTTCCAAAAGGTGAATCGCAATACAAAATATGTTGCAGAAGCAGGACGTTTATTTCTGGCAACAATCTATATAAGCCATTGGTATTGTTATGTATTTAGTAGCTTTCTAAAAGAAAGAACACTGTCACTCTGATTTTTGAATTCTAATAGGATTGGCCTCACTTGATTTTCTTTCTTACACAGACCAATTCTGTGAACTTGAACTAACGGAAGATTGAGGTCTACTAAACGCAATAGATTCAGCACACATAGGCGATCTAAGCTGCGTCCTGATTTAGCCTCCTGTATAAATGGCTCTTGTTAGTTTAGGATCAGAATATTTCTAGTCCTAGTTTTTATATTTTCTCAGAAACGGCTTCTTTTCACAATTTTAGCCATTCACTGCTGATTGGAGTTAATTGTAGCTATATTGCTCGGTTTTCCTTACTTGTAGTTGAGCGCGCTCCTGTTTGAACTCGCTGGCTCTTCTTCTTACGCTGTCTAACGACGGTTTTTTCATTTTTCCCGATTGGTTTCTGATGCCTTATGTACAACAGACGTATTAGACAGTATTGGTTCGGGCGACGCGCATAAGATTTCTGTTTGGGTACCTGCAGTGTCCCGAGTGACTGCAAAACCTTCTTACGATGGTCGTCCTTCGCAACTTCTTAGCATTCTATGCAAACACATTCGAACCATGTATTGGTTGCATGCACGGTATAATGGCCATTTGGTTTACCTGAACACTTTTGTTGCGCCGATCACACGCAGATACAGAATTCGATTTGTTTGGCTACATGCTAACCACAGCCAGCCTTAATCCATGATAAAGTAATATGAGACATAATGTAGATATATAGAATACGGATATTTATATTTAGGTAACGAACATAATATATATTGCAAGTTCATAGAAAAGCAACAATTCTTAATATTTGATCGGAGCGTGGAAAATACAATGAAGTTGAAGGTACCGCGCTTCTCAATACAGGATTATCTGACTGGTAGAATCATCAGGGTTAGAGTTGATGGGGCACTATCCAGCCCAGTAGAAAATACAAGTGGTGTAACTCAAGGCGCAGTCTTGGGTACAAGACTCTTTGCGGTGTACGTGAAAGATATACCGAAAATCGTACGCAGTGTAGTCAATTAATTTTCTGATGACAATTAAGTTTGGACGTGGTCTAAAATGACAAATGTTTAACGTCGGTGAAACCTTCTAATTTACATACTTTCTGGGATATCATCAGCTTTTTGTGTTTTGGAAAACAAGGACCTGTGTGTGGGGGAATTAGCAGTAAATTAAAGACTTCATGACAGTGTTCTATGGTAAACAAAATGTCTTACCAAAACTTATCACTGCTCAGAATGATTTACAGTAGTTTCAAAAACCACGTACTCCCACGCATGATGAACTTCTGTATCCGGCCAACAATGGTCTACGCTGTTCCAGCATTGTCTCCATGGTTAATAATTGACATGGTCTATTGCTGCAACGCGTATAACACCGCGAGAAAAATACGATTGACCGGATGATGCAAGAGGCCTTAAAAGGAAATTATAGCATCTCGGAACCTATTTCACTTTTGGCACAGCTGTGTCAGATTTTATTTAATCCTGCTAAATAACATACTGCATTCAGCAAATCGTTCTTTTGAACACGTTTTCAATCAGCCTGAAGCATGTGGCAGCAGATCTAATTGAAAGAAGTTATTCATTGCACAATGTATATTACACTTTTCTAATTTTGTTGTTGTCCGAGTTAGTTTTTTGTGGAACTCTTTGCTCTTAGATATCATTTTTGCATTAAGCATTAACATATTCAACGGAGAACTTGACAAGTTTATGTTTACAATATCCAACCGCGCACCTCAAAATATAAGCTGACTTTCCATATTGACCAAGCGTCTTTGTTGTTTTAATGCATTCTCTTAATTTTTAATCTACGTTTATTATAAAATACGTGAATTTTAAACCATCAAAACTATAAATTACTTTGAACTTCGAATCAGGGCGTCTCTTAACCACTTTCATGATCATAAATGGTTCGATTAAATCACCACTTAAAAAGCGGCGCCTAAGGAAGAACAGATCTAAAGGCTTCAGGCGTGCAACGTATGCTTTCCCTCGCTGACCTTTAATCATACGTGTTATGAGACGCTGTACCCTTTAAAGTCGAAAGATGTCTTTCTTGTAGCATAAGCACCTCTCTAAGTGCAATATTCTAGTAGAGGCTAAATTGATGACTTCAATATTCATAAGCATATTACAGCTAGAAGCAACAATCGTCAGCATTCTTGGTGTAGTTTACAATTTTACCACCATACTCGGATGCACACAACGCAAAAGTCTTGAGAGCAATTTGATACGTTAGAAACAGCAATATTTTCAATTGCTGGTTATGCTAGACTTCAAACTTCATCAACTAAATCATCCACGAAATCCATACTGTAAAATGTTTGCGAACTTTTCTAACACATCTCCGAGTATATTCATGTTTCCGAATATACTGGCGAAATGGTGTGTGATTAATGGGTCGATAATTGGTAACCGTTTGTAGTGATCCGGACTTGTGCCTAGGGATAACAACTCAATGTTTCCATTCTAAGGGGAAGGATCCTGTTTCGATTGATGCAATGTAGCAATAAGAATAGGTCTCCAGATTCCATTTTGCATATTTCTGGCACGAAAATCCTTTTCGTCAGGTTTGTACGAAATAGAATCAGTGAGTTTATTCGTACTAGTTTCCAATTTAACGCATGATGAGTGTGTAATAACATCTGGATAAATATTCTTTATATAAGACGCACTGAAAAATACAAAAAATTCTCACAAACAACAAATGTCTCGCTCATTAACAGATGGATTTAGTTTAATGATGAAGCATATGCTATCTACATTTCCCGATGTTCTACAGTTGATCAGTTTAAATAATACATTCTGCTTTTCACTGGAGTACAGTATTGTACACTCATCAGAAATAAGTTTGTAGTTTAAGATTTGCACTAGCGTGTCAGAAAATTGATACGTGCGCAGAAGAGATGTCATGCATATTAGGAGCACATGATGTTAAGTAAGCGATAAGCTTTGCAATTTTTTAAGCATTACACTTTTTGGGGCGTCTAGCTTGTCTAGTAGAAGATGTCTCTAATAATGTTGTTGGCCTCCGTCGGTCGATGTCGACCATGGATGTATATCACATCGCATGAATTTCATGTTTTGCAACTTTTTGAATGACTAAACAGTCCGATTCGGGAGGAACAATCTCTCCCACAGCGCTTGCAATGATAGTCAGAACTCTGTTGTATTGCATCAGTTGCACGCCGGCGGCGTGATCTGTATTTGCTCCTCCCCGACTTGCAGTCGACGCTTTACACAATGCCTCCAAAGTGAGCGGTCAAGAGCAAGTTCTTCCCAGCTTGCGGGGTCAATGTCAAGAGCTTTCATATCTCTTTGGCAAACATCTTTGTACCGCAAGAGCGGTCTGCCCAATGGTCGACTTCCTAATTGCAACTCACCGTAGAGTAGATCTTTCGGAATACGACCATTTTCCATTCTATAGACATGACCAAGCCACCGCAGGCGGCGCTGACGTAATAGGGTAAACATACTCTGTAGACCAGCTTTTGAAAGCACTTCAGCGTTAGTCACTCTGTCCATCCACGATATGTTCAAGATACGACGGATGCTTCGTAGATGGAAAGCATTCAGCTTCCGTTCGTGTCTTGCGTGGGTGGTCCTGGTTTCACTGCCGTATAGTAAAGCATTTAGTACGCACGCGCTTTATACCATCATCTTTGTCTTTACAGTCAGCTTGCGGTTACCCCAAACACGAGAGTTCAATCGGGACAAGATGACAGCTGCTCTGCCAATACGCTTATCAATCTCCGTGTCTAGCGAGAGGTTGTCCGCAATGGTTGAACCAAGATATGTGAAATGATGTACTGGTTCGAGCTGACAGTTTCCAACAGTGATGATTGGCGGCGATACAGTCCCTTGACCAAGGACTTTGGTCTTGCTCATGCTGATTGTTAGACCAAAGTCTTTGCATGCCGACGAAAAACAGTCCAGTAGCGACTGTAGATTCTCTTGGGAGTGAGCAATAATGGCTGCATCGTCGGCAAACAACAGGTCACGGATTATCACATCTCGTACTTTAATTTGTGCTCTCAACCGGTTCAGGTTGAAAAGCTTGCCATCACTTCGCGTACGTATGTAAATGCCTTCTGTTCTCGTCTTAAAAGCGTGCTTCAGAAGCAGAGCAAAGAAAATGCCGAACAGCGTGGGAGCAAGAACACACCCTTGTTTGCCGCCTCGGCGAATTTCAAATGCTTCTGAACTGCAACCGTTAAAATGGACTGAGCCTTTCATGCCTGAGTGGAACGAAATAACGAGTCTCAGCAGCCTTGGGGGGCAGCCTATCAGATCGAGCATTTTGAAGAGACCATCCCTGCTGACGTAGTCGAATGCCTTAGTTAAATCAATAAAAACAGCGTATAATGGCATACGCTGTTCCCGACACTTTTCTTGAAGTTGTCTCAGGGAGAAGATCATGTCAACGGTTGATCTTCCCTTGCGGAAGCCACATTGAGATTCGGAGTAAATTCTATCAGCTAAAACTTGCAGCCGGATCTGTAAGACTTTAGCAAACAATTTGCCTACAACATTCAGAAGGGAGATTCCTCTGTAATTGTTGCAGTCGCCTCTGTCACCCTTATTCTTAAATAGCGTGATGATCTTTGTGTCTCGCATCTCTTGTGGGACACCCCCCTCCTGCCAGCACTGAAGAAGCAAATGGTGAAGAGGCTGTAATAATGCTGCTCTACCGCATTTGATGAGCTCAGGTGGAATTCCGTCGTCACCGGGGGCCTTCCCATTCGCTAAGCGGTCGATTGCTTTATTGAGCTCATCAAGTGTAGGAGGGGTATCTAGATATTCAATGGTCGGCAACCGTTCGACATTTTCAAGTGCATGCGGTAGAACCGTACTGTCCCTAGAGTAGAGGGAGGAGAAGTGCTCTACCCATCTTTCCATCTGTTGAGTTTTGTCGACAATCGGCTTACCAGATAAAGACTTAATGGGAGCCGTTTTAAGTTTGTTTGGGCCAATGGCTCTCTTGATCCCATCATACATACCGTGAAAATTTCCGGTATCCGCAGCTTTTTGGATATTGAGGCTAACTTCAGTCCAATAGTCGTTTGCACAACGCCTTGCAGTCTGTTGGACCTTATTTCTAGCTGCTCTTAGAAGACGTAAGTTTTCATCTGTTGGCATACTTTGAACCTCAAGAATGCTGAGCGTTTCTCATCCAGCACAGCAGTCATCTCAGAAGCGTTTGCTTCGAACCAGTCGCTCGTTCGAGCTTTCTTCGGACCGAAAGTGGAAAGTGCGACTCGGCATATGCAGCTTTTTATCAATTCCCAGTTTTCTGAAGCAGATTCAAGTGGGGTTGTCTTGTTGAACTCGCCCGTGAAGGCTTTTGCGAATCTCGCAGTTAGATTAGGTTCGCACATGCGAGTGACGTCTATCCTAGGCTTAGCAGACAATTTGGTGCGGTGAAATCTCGTGTGGGGGAGCTTCAGTTTTGCACAGACCAGTGAATGATCAGTGTCGCAGTCTGCGCTTTGATATGATCTGGTGAGGAGCACGCTTCCTATATTAGTACGCTTAACAAGAATAAGATCAAGCTGATGCCAATGCTTAGAGCGAGGATGCTTCCAAGAGACTTTATGCTGTGGTTTTGTTTGAAAGAAGGTGTTACTGACACAAAGATTGAACTGTGTGCACAATTCTAAAAGGCGTTGCCCATTTTCATTGGTTTTACCTACGCCGAACCTTCCGAGACAGTTTTGCCAAGACTCGTAATCTGCACCAACTCTGGCATTGAAATCACCCAATACCACTACACAGTTTTTCTGTGGTACGTTTTTCAGGACGGCTGTGAGGTTATGATAAAAAGCGTCTTTTTCAGCAGGCGTCGCAGAGAGCGTCGGTGCATAAACGTTGACCAACGTAATGGTACCAGTAATGCACCTCAGATTTAGAGTCCAAATCCGTTCGCTCCCGCTGCTGCTCGGTTCTGTTGCTTTTAATATGTCGTTTCGCACGGCAAACCCAACTCCATGCAGTCGAGGCTCATCGGAACCTCTTCCTTTCCAAAAGAATGTGTAATCGCTTTCTGTTAGCTTACCAGTGTCTGGTAAGCGCGTCTCTTGTAGGGCAGCCACGTCGACATTCAGCCTCTTTAGCTCGTTGTTAATCACGGCGGACTTTCTAACGCCTCTGATATTCGAGACGTCGTCATGAAATCCTGGAAGCATGGACCGGACGTTCCAGGTTCCAAGTTTCAGAACTGACATTTGTTGTTTGGTATTTCGATTCGCTGGTGCGGAAAAATACAGTCTGCTTGTCGGTTGATTCCTAATCCCCATGCACCCAATGAGGATAGCAGACCGTGGCGAGACGGCACCTTATTGACTGGGGGCTGCCCAGCTTGAGGCGGGCGGTAGCCGTCCAATGAGACCTGGAAGTCTCTCCCACCGTCGAAAGCAGCCCCAGGCGCTTAGCTCTACGCCAGTCGAGCCATAGCTTTTAACCGGTATCTGCTGCTTCCCGTGTTATTTTCCGTAGAAGCGGAATGGAGTGTCCTCTCCATTTGTGCGTTGTGATGTACGCCAGGGCAGTTCAATATGGAGAACTAGCTGTTGCCCATGCAGCAAGTGCTCCCTCTCCACGGCACCACTGGAACCAAAGGAACAGCTAGGCTGATACGTTTGGACAACGATGCCGTCGCAGGAGCTGGCAGGACGAAGTTGAATAAACTTCGGACTGCCTAACGGGACTCCGGCTCCGGATTTTTCCTCGAGGTTGACTCCTGAAGCCTTTTCCATGAATGGATGTAGCCACAAGGCAGTGGAGGTTTGAGATAAGGGTTTTTCTTCCCCTAGGTGGGCCGCCTTCATGGACTAACGAGCTCCACCTGCCCGAAGCATGCTGGTTTTGAGGCGCCAGTCAGCCGCCTTCGCCCTTTCTCCTGTCAGTAGAAGCAGTTCCGCCGGGTCACACAGGACCACGCGTGCAGGCCAGAAGCTGGACTTGGTTGTCAGAGGCTATATGAGACGCAGGCCATTGGAGCATTTTGGGAATTGGGAGCTTATCCCCAAAACCACCCCGGCCGTGACAACCTTGGAACCGTCTCTAATAATACTACATATAATAACTCTATCTATGAAGATAACACTAGACTATTTGAGTAAGTATTGTATTGCAAACTATATGCATAAATCTCAATGAAAATTAATGACGTCTGCAAGCAGACTACTTTGAGCCTCAAAACACTCTGATTTACATTCACATAAATTTGGCTTGAAACGCACTGTATCAAATTATCGCATAATTAACCACACAGGTCCCAAAGGTTGTCACAGCCGGGGGTGGTAGTAGGAATGAGCCGCCTACTATCTATAAAATGCTCCCACGTGGCGTGCGTCTCAAATAGCCTCTGACCTCCAAGTCCAACTCTTGGCCTGCACGAGTGGCTTCCACAAGCCCGGCGGAACTGCTCTTACTGACAGGAGAAGGGGCGAAGGCTGGTGACTGGCGCAATAAAACCAGTTAGCTCCGGGCAGACGGAGCTCGTCAGCTACTGGCAATCCATCTAGGGGAAGGAAAACCCTGACTCCAAACCCCCATTGCCTTGTGGGTTACCCGTTTGCGGGAAAGGCTTCGGGAGAAAACCCCGAGGAAAAATCCAGAGAGAAGCCCCGTAGGTAGATAACTGGCGCACACCGCGTTTATCTGCCAGCTCCCTGCTGCCTTGTAGGTTGCACTTGGCTGTGCAAAGGCTAGAGAGGTGTACTCGAACAAACACCAAGTGGTGCTGGGGACATCACTTGTACACTATCCCCAAGAAACTTCATGACGATGTCTCAACGTATATCTCAGCTCTCTGCTACGGCGTTCCCGAGACGCGACGCGCCCTTGGCTCTCCCAGCGGCTAGGGTGAAAAGTAAGCTAGCTGGGGCCATAAATATCCGTAAGGTCTTTTATCTGGGATGTTGGAACGTACGGACACTGCGTGACGTTGGTAGTCAAGCAATCACGATGCGCTCTTTATTGGACTACCAAGTAGATGTTGCTTGTCTTTCCGAGGTCCGCCTTCCCGGACACGGATCCAAATCGATCAAGGTCCCCGGAGTCGATCGTAATTATTGGCTTTTTTATAGTGGGCCCGAGGATGGATCTCGTCAGCATGGAGTAGCGATAGCGCTCAGCGACCATGCTAAGCAAGCACTCATGTCATGGATGCCTGTATCCCCGAGAATTGCGGTGGTCCGGCTGAGGGGTCACCCTTTGAATATAACAGTCGTTTCGGTGTATGCCCCAACCCTATCAGCCGACCAAACTACAAAAGACGATTTTTATAACCAACTTCAATTCGTAGTCGATAGAGTTGCTGGAAACGACGTACTGGTTGTGGCTGGTGACTGGAACGCTCGTACAGGATCAGCAGATTCCGCAACAAACCGAATCCTGGGAAAATTTGGCCTAGGGCAGCGCTGCGCGAATGGCGATCGACTGATCGAGTTTGCGGCCTACAATCACCTATGCGTCTGTAACACTAAATTCCAGCACCCTAAAAAACACTTGGTCACATGGTACTCGAACGATGGTAGAACGGCGAACCAGATCGATTATGTTCTAATTCGCGCACGTTGGATGTCTTCGGTGCTCGACTGTAGGTCCTATCGTGGAGCCGAAACAGGGAACGCAGCAGGCACCGATCACACACTTGTTCGCGCAAAGCTCCGACTTCGCCTGCTAAACCGCCAAAGGAAAACTCCTAGGAAGCGCTTAAACTTGGAAGCCTTAGGAAACCCGGCCCAACGTAAGAAGCTCATTGACGATATCGCTGAGCGGTTGGATGGGAGTGATGCATCAGTCGAACAACAGTGGTCCAGACTGAAGACCGCTACTCAGACTGCAGCACTAGAAACCCTATGCACGGCCTGTCGTCGCCGACGAGATTGGATTTCTCAGAACACCATCGAGATCTCTGCCCGGGCAAGAGACGCCCTAATGCATGGTACATCTGATTATCGCCTCCTTAGGAGAGCTGCTACACGATCAGCCCGCAAGGATCGTCAGCTATATTGGGCAGAAACCGCATCCGAAATGGAAGCCGCAGCAAGTATAGGAGACTTTGGACGACTGTTTCGCCTGATTCGCAGAGCATCTGGAAGCTGTGGTTTTTGTACGAACCTTCGAGATTCGTCAGGACAGATGATATTTGACCTTCATCAAAAGATAGATAGGTGGGTTGAGCACTTCAGTCAGCTACTGAACCGCCCGTCATCTATCAATGCAGTATTCACTTCCCCGATAAATAGCTGTGAATACCCGGTCAACTGCGAGGCACCATCAGAATACAAGATATCAAGTGTTTTACGACGAATGCAGAATGGTAAATCGCCAGGTGAGGACGGAATTTCCGTTGAACTTATTAAAGCCTGTGCCGACGTATTATTATCTCCGCTACATCGGCTGTTTTGTTCGATCTGGGAGACGGAAGTTTTCCCATCAGACTGGGGGATGTCTATCATTCTACCACTGCCGAAACGTGGAGATAAATCTGTGTGCTCCAATTACCGCGGAATAAGTCTAATCGACACCGCTGCTAAAGTGTTTGCAACGCTCCTGCTTAATCGGTTCTCCGCCGAAAGAAATCTGCGCACCAGAGTTAACCAAGGTGGATTTCGCCCTGGGATGGGTTGCGTAGATCAAATATTTACTTTACGCAGGATCCTCGAGCACCGTGCACGGTATCAACAGCAAACGATAGCTTGCTTTATTGACTTCCGCGCCGCCTTCGACTCCGTAGACCGTGGTTGTTTATGGGACATCATGCTATCGGATGGGGTTCCATTAAAGCTCGTCAACCTAATCAGAGCCTATTACAGCTCTACAAGGGCACGGGTTCGTGTCTACGGTGAAGAATCGCGTGAATTTAACTTGCACACAGGAGTCAGGCAAGGTTGCCCGCTATCGCCGGTTATGTTTAACTATGTCATAGACTGGATAATGAACCAGGCGTTAACGGAGTATCAAGGGGTGCAAATTTCAACGGATCTATGGATTTCCGACCTTGACTACGCTGACGATATAGTCGTTCTGGGCGACAATACCGAAATGCTGCAAAGCGTTTTAGACCGCATTAGTGCCACTGCCGCGAAAGTCGGTCTTGAGATAAACGCGGCTAAGACCAAGGCATTTTTTTATTCCGACACACCAGGCATCCAGCCACTTCGCGTCCAGGGTTGTCCGATCGAATACGTTCCAGTCTTTAAATACCTCGGCTCAAGTATATTGCCCAATGGTCAGGCGAAAGATGAAGTGAAGTTAAGGGTCGATCGTGCTCGTAATGCGTTTTTGCAGTTGAAAGGCACCCTTTGGCGCAAGCCCGGGATCAGCCTAAAAACTAAGACGCGTGTTTATCAAGCAGCGATCCGCCCTGTACTGCTTTATGGATGCGAGACATGGCCTTTAAGGTCACAGGATGTACGCACATTAGAAGTGTTCGACCATTGGTGCCTTAGGGTAATCTTGGGCATCCGATATACTGACCGAGTATCTAACGCAGCCGTACGAGAGCGTTGCAGCGGACTATCTCCACTTTCCGCTCACATACAACGGCGAAGGCTGCAATGGTTTGGCCACGTCCTCCGAAAGACAGACACAGCACTTCCAAAACTCGTCCTCGACCCCAAACCCGTTCGCACCTGGCGTCGGCGGCAAGGTGGTCAAGTGAAAACCTGGCTGTCAACTGTGAAAGAGGATGTAGACACCCTGGGTCTGTGTACCGTCTACGGAGTTCGCAGGTGGGAACGAGACTGAATCACGATCTGCAACGATCTCGCCTCCGATCGACGTGGGTGGGCTGGTGCGATCCGAGACATCAATGAAGCCGGCTAATCCACTCGTGGAGCCAGCCGCACAAAAGTAAAAGTAAGTAGTACTAGAAAGAAACTATTTTAAATCCCTTATATCCAAATTAAAAACTGGAATACCTCGACTCTCTCACTAATTTCATTGAAGTAGATTTGGCAGTTGTAATTGTTTTCCTCGGTATAGCTAAAGCCTTTTTATACCGTTCCTCATACATTATTATTATTATCGAAACACAAATCATATGGCATAATATTTATTCTTCTTTCTCCGACTAACATAATTTATTTCTGATCGCAGATACTCTGTTGAAATCAATGGCCGCATATCTCGCAACTTTCCGATTTCAAGTTGGGTAATTCAAGATAGCTTATTAGTTCCATTAATATTTCTTTTATTTATGAATAACGTACATTCTCTTATTTCTCATAATAAACTCTTCTCATTCGCTGATGACATGATAATCGTTATCACAGACTCGATCGTAATCTCATCTTATTCTTTAGAATAATGTCAACGGATAATATAGATATAAGTTCGAATTTTCCTATACAGCATGAATAAATATAACTTGAGAAAGAGTGGAAAAAATTCAAATTACCAAGGTTGCATACTAAAGCATGGGTCAATTTGTACTTGACTTAATATGCTAAACTGTGGAATCTCATTCCGAAATATATAAAACTTTTCGGTACAATCGACGTCAAGGGACAAAACGCGGACGAGTCACCGTTAAATCAAATGTTCATTTCTGACCTACATTCACATTTGTTTTTCGTTTACCTTATCTGACCCGCTTGTTTCCGGAGCCAATCTGTACTTTTTTATATTAATTTTGTTGTTGTCCCATGAATACAAACTGTGTACACGGCCAATACATATTGGAAATTGATGTTCTACTCAAACGTTCCATTCCGTCTTTATTCTGTTTTATTCACTTGTTAAAAAACGCACCGATTGATGGAACGCAACTAATGTTTCTACTAATCTATCTCCTAAACATAACAACATTCCATTTTATGAAACCTTTCCGAAAATTATTTGAAGAAAGTCAAGATTTGAATCATTTTACAATTCCTGAAAATTCGCCGGTTGTCATTCTACGCCTCCGTTCTCTCTCCATCCCGCCCAATGTAATTTAATTCTTTGTTTATCTTGCATCGTTCCACACCTCCTATACGCATACCCCGTAATTTTTCCTGGCATCCTGGAAAAGTATTTGTTGCTGATCAGAAGATGTATTAAGATTATATCAAGATTTAACTGTCGCCGCGGATTTAATTCGAGACAATATTGTCGATCGTCATTTTCGTGAATGCAACAGATTGATCAAGAACGTTTTTTCTGATAATTCACATCCACTGAACAAGACTATTGTTGCCTGCAAATCGTTCTTCTTAAATCAAAGAAAATATTTTATTCCCTATTCAAAGCTGAAGATGCACCTGACGATTTGATAACTGATTTTTATATCTCCTCCTCAATTTTGAAACTTTATTTTCTAATTTCATTTGTATGTATGTCTAAGCTTGTTAACCTGAATTTATTTTGGCTCAAGTACAGATTTAATTGTGAGACATTTTTAAAACTTTTGTAACGTCTCACATTAAAAAAATTAAAAATCGCATAAATATACATTTATTTCCAATCAATAAATTAGCATCCACTTGAATCTTGACGTGCCGTGCGGTTGGATTAATTTTGACCTCCGATATTTCTGGATATAGCTTTCTTGGTTTTCATCCGATCGGTTTGATTTTTGGATATCTTTCTGAAAGCTTGCTACGTCGGATCTATTCATACAAGAATCATCCATCTGCGACGTGTCGTTCTTTGTGTACGTCAACCGTGGATTTTTCTACAGTTTGTTCGTTTATTGGAATCGCTTTTGTGTTTCTGCTGTTCGATAACCCCATTGGTGTTTATCACTGTCGGGAACTACTCGGAGAAATACACAACGTGATATCAAATTCACGCCAAAAATCTCAAAGGGAATCTGGCAAATTAGCAGCTAAATCGAGTGACGAAATTTTCCGACAACCCGTCATTTTCCGTCAACTCCGCCCAATACCACACAAACCAACCGCAGCCGTATCGATTTTTGTGCTCTGATTTGTACTTTTGGTTGGCCCCGTTAACATGAAACAATCTGATGTTCGCGAAACGTGCGTCGTCTGCATGAAAGTCGTCAGTGGTAAGGTCAAATCTGTCACGTGTCAAAACTGTTCCCACAAATGCCACGCAAAATGCGACAAGTCATTGACCTCGGATGCGCTATCGATCCTGATAGATGAAAACATGCCTGGTGTATGCTATGTGTGCAAAAGTTGTCGAGCTAAACCAAACGCAGATTTAACTGCTCGAACAAGTGTCGCGCAAAGCAACCTGGATGATCGGATGCTGAGCTTAGAGCTTATCATACAAACGTTGAAGACATCGGTAGAGACTCAAAATTCTCAGTTTGCCAGTATGTTTTTCAATAAATCGGAAACTATTGACGGTAATACCAGTCAGATAAACGCTAAATCTTCGATCTTTCAACACGAATGTTCAGCTGTTGCAACTGTGCCGGAGTGTCTTGAGGAGCGTCCTTTTCATCAAAAGGCCACCTTTACAAATGCGACTGTTAAAGGCCTGTCTGCCCAAAACATCCCTGGTTCGCAAAAGATACGAAGCCAAAGCCACCTGCTCACCCGAAGGATCAGCGAAAACCCTTAGGTTCAAAACCAAAAGTCATCGTGCAAAACACTCCCAAAGTGGACACTATAAGTATTCGATCTAAGGTAGTTGAAACGTCCAGCAACCAGCGAAAGCGCCAAACACAGAGTGTACATTCAGTCCATGGACTAAGTGTGATTTGCACCAACGTAAAGGAAACGAGTGCCACCTTACTAGGGGACAGGCTAAAGCACGATAAAGAAGAATGGAAAAGGTTGTGCAA
>JACCGJ010022473.1:0-17616 GCA_013407085.1 Atriophallophorus winterbourni
CCTGAATTATGTTTTACATCGAAATAATTTTTTTCTCCTGCATTTTTGTGATGAAACTGCTCTCCTTATATGGGGACAGAAAGTATTTTTAGTTTTTTTTTATATATTACGGAAAATAAAAAAATGGGACAAATTCGGTACATCGTCTGGTAGTGGCACCTTTTTCATTGATTTTTAGCTGTAGTCAGCTATATGAGACATAAAAGTTATAAAAAGATTTCTCAATTAAATTTTTAATGTGAAACACACACAAGGTAGAAAAATAGGTTGAATAGAAAATAATGTATTTCCTTCATGCAGTCATCGCGATCAAAAACCATGGAATGCCGCAAAACAGTTCTTATGCATGTCTAAGCATAAGTGGACATTGCATTTGGCGCATAATATCTTCGTCTTTCCAGGATAGTTTTTGAACCTGCATCGGTTTCTTTTTTCTCGACACAAGGCACATGTGCCACTTGGTCCAACCTCACAACGTCGGATGGGGCTCCACAGCTTCTTTTTGCTTCACCTCTTAGAGATGGGCGTCCACGTTTAGGAGGCAAGCAAATTTTTTACCTGCTTTGGTAAGGGTGAAAGCTACCTCAAGTTTGAAGGAAGCAAGCTGGAGCACTTCTTTTTTGGAAGAGAAAGCTTCTTGCAGTCTCTACGATAACAAAGCCATGAATTAACTATAGCCATGTCAATGAAGTGATAGATCAGACGGTGATAAGCTTTCTTTGATTTCATGCTTATTCTATACAAAGAAAGAAGATGGTCTGCCAAATCTACACCACCCATTGACTTATTGTATCGTTTCACAATATCAGGGCAAGGTACTTCAATGGACCTCTTTGTAGTTTTATCAAATCTACGGACAGTTGATAGAGGATTTGCCCTGGCAAATGTAGACACCAAATTGACTACTTTGTTGTCGTACCAGCGAACCAGGGTGACACTTGAATGTCCCTTCACCAGTTCTTTCTCCTCAAAGGAACCCCTGCCTTTTTTCATTAGGCGCTTGTCATTCTTCATGTTTTTTGGTAAGCAAGCTAATTGTGGCAGTCTAACTGTGCCGCAACAAAATATTCCCACTTCTGTCAAGTATTGCAGAAGGGGCACAGAGGTGAACCAGTTATCAAAAAATACAAGATGGTTCTCATTGGAAGGAATGGTCTTGGCAAGATGTAGCACAATATCTGAGCTAGCACCGATGTTTGGGACGTTGGGATCATCGACGGGGGATATTTTCCCAGTATGTGGGATGAAATAGCACATCATCCCACGATCGTCAGCGAGTACGAAAAGTTTGTAGCCAAACTTTTTAGGTTTATTTGGCAGGTATTGTTTGAGCCTTGATCTGCCTTTGAATGGCACCATTTGCTCATCAACGCAGAGATTTTGCTCTTTGATTAGGTTTTGAAATTTTGTTCTTAGATGGATTACTAGAGGTTTCACTTTGGACATTTGGTCAAAATCAGCATCTCCAGGTTTGCCAGCGTTTGTGTTATCAGCTAAATGAAGATTTGATTTGATGGCTTCAAATCTATCTCGAAACATGCACTCAGCTGCATAGTCAGTGAGAGGAGAGAGCTTCTTGGCCCAGTGCATTCTTTTATTTGGTAACTTTGATATTGAGAAATACAGTACAAGGCCCAACCATTTTTCCAGTTCTTCTTTGGGAACATAAGTGCCGGTTGTATCATTTTTGGGACACGCTCTTGTATAGCTTCACATGCCGGATGTCACATATTTGAGACATATATTCCGACAGTCATATTTCGCACAGAAAAATATTTCATCATTCGTGTATACGTTGAATGTGTTCAGAAGATGTCTATAAATGAAGCAAAAATTATCAATGTATAAACTTACAAGGTTTTTCAGCCATTGCACGCAGAAAAATGAAGCACGGAGCGAAATTTCACAAGCGTCACCTCACTTCCGAAGTTTGTTGACAGCTGGCGAGCCGCATGGCTCAGCCGTCTCAAACGCATACCAAACGAGAGCAGAACGTGTGCCGATTCCGATACCCCCGGCATACGAAAGTGATCTGTCTAATTTAACCTATCATATAGCTTTAAATTTTGTGTACCGAATTTGCCCCATTCGTCCGTTAAGGGTTAAAGAGATTTTTCTACGTTTCCAGTCAGATCACTCGTAGTTTAAAAACGACCTTTGCATAAAAAAACACTATTGATCTCTGGTTTAGTCCGTTTATTGTCGTCCGTCTTGGGATTTAGATTACATGCGTTCTGGTAACTCGATGGCTGGTTAAACCAGCCAACTGAAGGTTGTTTCAATACAGTGTTTCGTGGAAGTCTTGCTGTCTGCATCTTGGCGTGCTTGGTTAAGTTTGTATGTTGTCACATGGAGTCGCGAGAAAAGGATTTCATGATAAAGAGTAGTGAAAGCCAAACGGAAGCTCTCACGCTGGCGTCATCATCATCATCACACAGCATTACATCGGTAGCACGTACCGAATGTTTAACTGTCACACAACCATGGAAAAGTAAAATCCTAAAAACGGGGAAGGGTGGGATTTAATAGCTACGGATTCTATAGAAGAGTAAACAAAAACAAACTGGGAAGAGGTGCCTACACCTCGAATGGAACATGCATTCAATCAAGTTTTGTGAACGAGTAGAGCGACATCAGCACGACAACTTCCTTGCGGCTTTCACTGTCATGCATCATAACAAGCTATTCTCGTCACTCCGCTTGACAACGCATGTTTCGTTCGAGGTGTAGGCACCTCATCTCAGCGTATCCCCGTACCGACACTTCTACATATTGCGTCACTCCGTCTATTCATGATTATTTGTTAGCTACGCGTTCGTTCGCTCCTATCGATGTAATGTTGCCCCCCTGATTATAATGTTGATGATCGCACTTGCGGCAATATTGTGGTGTAAATCTAGCCTTGTTTAAACGGATTGATTCGAACGTACAACTGTAGTGCGTCGCAAAACCAATCCATATGTAATCAACTGTCGCTTCGCCTGGACCAATTAGAATGATCGCGGTGAATGCGCTTGGTCGCAGCTAGCACACGTGGGTGCCAGTGCCATTGATGTCGATCGATATTCGCCCGTCCTTGAACACGTGACTTGGGGAACTGAACAAAATTTTGCATTCCGTAACCTCTTACGAAATAAAACTGTCCATTTGTTTAGTGCATTGGGTACAACAGATTTTTGTTACCGCCTGGTACTCGTTGTGGTCTTTTGTATTGTTAAATAATTAACGCAATTTGTTTCGAAAGAAGTTTAGATGTTGACCAAACGTCGTGAACAAACAACGCTAGGTCGACGAACAACATCTACACCCCTAAGTTTCAAACGTTCTCTTCTAAATCGCTGTCTACAGTAGTGTTTGAGCACAGCTGATGTTCATTTCTACATGCTGAACGATACCAAAGTAAACCATCCGTTTTTAACAATGAGTAATCGTTATTCCATTTTTCAGAGTGGGACATAAGACTATTCACATATAAACAAGTGGTGCTTTGCAAGCCATTTTTGAGTATGATTAACACGACCAGCCTGTTCAATCACCCAAACATGTCGATGGGCTTCAAGTCATAGTCATGAACAAAGATACTGTTTTGAATGTATTTCCATCACACACACCCCATGACCAGGTTTCATACTGCAAAGAAATTTGAGTGCAATCGGATAGAGTAGTTTTTGGGTAACGTTTCACTTCTGACACAGAAGCTTCGTCAGACCAAGGGTGATAGTCAGGACGGGGAACATGATTAAGTAGCGGTCAACCCACCACCACTTATTTGACCTTACCGCTAAACAGCCTGTAGTACGTCTACGCTGTATCACGTCTCGTGGGAATGACCAGGATCAGTGGTCCATTTTCCTCAGTGTGTATCCACGTCAATCTGATACAAGTGAACACGGTCAAGGTCAGTTGACACAGCGGCCCACATGCGTAAAAGTACATAACTAAGGTTAAGCTATTTTTGTAAAGTGACGCGTGATAATCAAGAGTTTTCGGATGATATACAGAACACTACCAGACACCAGAGCAGAAAGCACCGATAATAATCGCAATAATTGAGTTTTCCGAGAACGATTCCAGCAACAACATTCTCGTGACCGCTTGAGCAATGTCAACCTCTTGAGCGACATCAACTTCGTCAAAGTCGAAGCTAAAGTGAACGGTTGGGCACGAAAATGGCTGATAAATCAGATCAAAGTGACAGACATATCAAGGACAGTGTTTTAGTAAAAGCCGTTGTCTATGTGAGATGGACGTATGATTTATTCCTTGTCATGTGAGCACTAAAACTCCGCCAAGGACGGTCCCAAGCCCGTCTGAGAAAGGAGGAGGGTTGGGCTTAGGGCTAGCAACCCTATCCCGTAAAACCTACATTGCTACGGAAACGATGACAACAGATCCGTGGTTCGGTCATGTCTGCAGGATGGATCCCAGTTCGCATACGAAGGTAGCCATGCACTGGCATCTGCAAGGTAAACGAAAAAGGGGACGGCCCAAGGAAACTTGGCGCAGAACGTTGGAACGCGAACTACATGCACAAGGATTCACGGTGCAGACAGCAACGGAAGCAGCAACAGACCAGAACCACTGGCGTGAAGTTGTGTTCGCCTCATGTGCCACCCGGCACGGACTGAATGAATGAATGTAAGCACTAAACGCGTTGTGTAGTTGCATTCGTGGGTATGTCTGAAATCGCAAGCCTGATCAATGCAAAGCGCCGCAGGGTCATAGACTAAGCTTGGGCGACAATAATGTCAGGTCTAGACAGATATACGAAAGAGGACACAGAAGTGAGACTCCAGTGTATTTCCACATGCTGCTTACTACCGGTGGCAAATCAATTTAGCACGGTGTTAGCCGCACAGGACAGAAGCACAACACGATCACACATTATATTCATTTGCATGCTTTTCCGTCATTCACACATTCTTTGGTGAACGTATCAAAGGTTGACCGCAAGGATCGAATCGGCAATCAATCGACAAGAAATTTTGATCTCACGTGATTAATGCTACATCGAATGTTCTCGAATCCTTTGTGCTTGGGTAAAACAAAGTCTTTTGGAAGAAATCCCGAAAATATAACAAGTGGACATCAAAAAAATCCGAAGTGAAATTCGCAACAAGATAAATTGAAGAACAAAGACCAAAAGCACCACTTCAAGTTTGACTACGTAGAGAATTTAGATGATGATTCCAACTTAAGATTTCTGTAATGTTGGCGCCTAAATACTTGACATGTTTCTCTTCAGTGGAGTCAGTTCTAGAAAAGTAAGACCACTACAAAATGCCACGATTAGTTTCCAATGCATAGTAATGAACACAAGTTTCGAACATTTTTAGAAATTTGAAGAGAGGCATCTCCTTGCTCATCAGATAGCAATTTCATCTGAAGCAGAGTGCATTTTGAAAGGTATACCTGACCACAGTTGGGGATATCGTACGAGCGAAACTTGAGAACGTGGTTATCGATCGGAAACTATTTCAATCGCAACATTTCAAATATATTTAGTACTCATAAGTAGTCACAAAACATACAAAAACATACTGTCCACATAACACTGCTCGTGAAATTAAATCAATGTTAACTTGCATTGTCTACTGGGAAATCCGACATTAAGATGTGATCGGTTAAACTACCACAACCAATTTTGCTAGCTTATGAACGATTGTTCCTGCATGCACAGCTACGAAAATTCTCATAAATGCTCAACTGCAATCGGGCAAATATTAGCCGATCCGAGACTACGAAAATGATGGCATCGTACTCAGATTGGGTGCACTTTTGTTGGGTTTTTCTGTCACAATCACAAATAAAAGTATATCGAAAACGCAAATTGAACAGAACATTCGATGTAAGATCATTCGAAAAGCTATCATTTGATTAATTCCATTTAATATTATAAAGGCGAAATAAGTCATCCATAAGGTGGCATATGGCATATCCTAAAGTTGGTGCTCGTTTGTCATGACTCTACTCTACCATGAGTTGAAATAAGTGTGTTGAACTTTGGGCACACTACGCTACAATTACGTTTGCAAAAAAACTCTTGAGATAGACCACACGAGTAAGAGAATAATTTGTTTAAAAAGCTCACTTTGGACACGATGAGAAGTACAATCGTCAAACCGAGGGTCAGAATACATTGTTCTTCGATATTGAACTTAGAAGTCATTTTAGTCATGTGAAACGGTGTAGAGCATAAAATTATCGCTATTTTTCGAAGTAATACGTACTTGGATGGGAGACGCTGGAATCCAGTGATCACAATATCAGTTTAGGTGATCAACATCGTATAGCTCCGAATGCACTACTCATAAGTAGGCAGAAATCACGATAATTCTACCCGCTTAACGTTTATGGTATATTTCCCGATATTTCGACTCCAGAGTCAGAATCGTCATCATCATTCAAAAAACGTATTTTTACATTTTTAACATATCTGTCTCGGCCTGGACAGCAAATTAGCTCACATGCAGTCTATGACTGTGCTTCACTTTACCTCGACTAGGCTAGTGATTTCATACATGTGGTGGGTGCTTCTCCGCAGCTTTCCACCGAAAGAAATTCTGGACGATCGATTGGCTTGTCAGCCACTTACTGTCCTGTGCCTACTGAACTGAACATTGCTCACGCATATTATTGCATTGTTTCCTCTCACCGTGCTGGTGAAGAGAAAACCTACATTTCATTCCAGATATCCGGAAACAAAAACGTGTTAAAAGTACTAACTGTATACTCGATATCGAAGTGCCGGGTGCTCAACCGCATACCATCGAAGGAAATCTGGGCGCGTCAGCCCTGTGCAACTTAAACTTGAACTGGAAGCGCGGGAAAATCGAAGAATATCAAATGACCTTGATATCGTCTGAATCTTGTTCTGTTTAAACCGCGGCTGGTTTCTCTGTGTAAGCCGCATAACATTCGCTTACTTGGCAGTTCGGCCATTAAAAGTATCGCCACTTCGTTTAACAGTCCCCATTAAACAGTTGATTGCCTCTCCGAAACTACTGACAAAACATTTTGGCATGCTTTTGGAGCTATTGAAGTGCAAGTTTGAATTGCGCCTCTGTGTTTGCAGCAAAGTCGGCCTTAGGAAGTGCGTTTCATATTTGCACTATCCTATTGGTCAGATGTAATTTGCAGCAAGCCGCTTAGTTCGTCGCTTCTAAAGCTTCATAGAATGAGCTCTCAATAGTCAATAGTGTATTGTAGAAAAAGGCTACAAGCTTAATGTAATAACCACAGGATAGTTAGCACATTGGGTCTGAAGAAGTTTCAGCAGTGCATCGTATTGATTTCATGGTAACTATTACAACTGACTATAACTTGACATACAGGTTTTTATTTTATACCTATTTCCTGAATGTATATTTTACTATGATATGGTAATTGTGAAGGCTATGTGCTTTTTGTGACCAGAAATTCTTGCTGAATCTTGAATCTGAAAAAAGGTCGAGGGGAAAACGTGGATACATCTTTTGTTGGGACGGCGGAAACGGCTGAATGGAAAGAGGGAAAGATATGGTGCAGTATCACAAAGAATATAATCGTGAAAAAAGCATAATTAAGAATTGTGTATCGTCTGATAAAAAAGCCCCTTGACAAGCTTTGTAGAACGTCTCTGCGGCTTTCTAGGGCGTGCTGGTCACGTTTCAACCATGGGTTCCAGACGGAGACAGCATAGTCAAAGTGTGGCCTGATGTACGCCTGAAGAACAAACGAAAAGAGACGTGGATCGATTATTCCGAACGCACGTTTTAAAAGCCTAACGATTCTATTTGCCACGGTTGAAGCTCTACTACACTGAGCAGAGCAGCCCAAGTCATTTTGTATAATCACCCCAAGATATTTTTCTTGTATCGTGACAGCGAGCATCTTGCCACCCAGATTATAGTCAGGGTCGCCAGGAAGACAAATGCGTAATGCGTGTCATTTTCAGTGTTGAATGGTAAGCGATTGATCGTAGACCATGCGTTTAATGAATCCAGGTCGAATTGAAGTTTTCTTGTATCGCTGGGTGAGTTGATGACCCGCCAAATCTTGATATCATCCGCGAACAGGAGAAATGGTGATTCGACGTACCCACTGATGTCGTTGATAAATATCAAAAATAGACGCGGGCCAAGAACGGAACCATGAGGTACTCCACAATGAATTGGGAATGGGTCTGAACGGGTCTGTCTAACACGCACCCGAAGGTTTCGCGAACGTAGGAATGCAGCTAACCAGGAAGCAACACGGGTGGAATACCTAGGGCTTGCAGCTTGTTAAGCAATATCGCATGGTCAACTCGGTCAAATGCCTTATAGAAATCCAAGTAAACGACGTCCACGCCCTGACCTTCATCAGCAGCTTTAGTCCAGTAGTCTCTGGCTAAAAGCAAATTAGTGGTACAAGAATGACCTGTACGAAATCCATGTTGTTCTGCAGCGATGAAATAGGAACTATTCACAAAAGCCATAATTTCATCGGCAACAATCGTTTCCATCACCTTGGATAGCACTGGGAGAAGGGTGACTGGACGGTAATTGGCAGGATCACTACGGATTCCACCCTTGAAAATGGGAGTGATGATACCTTCCTTCCATCCAGCAGGGACTTCATAGTTATCCATCAATTTTTGAAAATATGCCGCGAGCGGTTTGCTAAGTTGATCGGCAACTGCGCACAATGCTTTCGGTGTGATACGGTCGATACCCGGTGATCAGTTGAGTCGAAGTTGCATGATTTTTTCTCGAACTTTGCTGGCAGTAAACATAATACAAGAAGGATGAGATGATGGGTCAAAAGCATAGGGAAAATTAGAGAAAGGTTTTGAAAAATTGGCATGTAATGTGATCTTAAAACATTTGCCGCATCCGTTGATGTCGTTGTGGAACCTATACTGGTGGTAAGCGAAATACCAGTCTGAACCTTCCGTTTATTGTTGATAAATTTGTACACGAGCTTATTGTTTTCCAGGAATTGACCGGTGAGTTTACTTTGATGATCAAATTTGTCCTGGCGCACCAGTCCCGTGCAATGATTTCGTAATTTTCTATAACACCCAATCATTTGACAGTTGTGTCAGTTTGAACTCAGTCCACGCGGCATTCCTGCGGCACATCCATTTACAAGTTCTGCTCCGAATGAAAGTGCCGGTAGTTTTTCGCAGAACGGGCTTTGAGGCTGAAGAAAGCTCTAGCATCTGGTGTCACTTGGTAACAAAATTTTGCCACATTGAATCTGGACCGTCCTCTAACATGAAATCGAAGCTATTGGCGGCTACAACGTCATAGAAAATGCCGTAGTCAGTGACCGTCCGTAACTGAGCGCCCTCATGGTTGAGGTAGTTAGCATAGCACACAAAGTCAAACGTCAAAACTATATGGTCGCTTTTGCCTAACAGAGTTTCACTCGAGATTTTCTCAATCATCAACTCCTCACTCAGTACGGATGTGCAATTTGCACAATGTGCATTCGTGCAGCATTTCTGTGCTGTGCGGCGAACATCGTGCTAAATTGATTGGCCAACGGTAGTGAGCTGCATGCTGAAACACGCTGGAGTCTCACTACCATTTCTATTTCTTTTGTCTTACCTGCTTAGGCCTGAGCAACCTGACTGTATCTCAGTCCACATGCAGTCTCTGTCTGTGCGGCACTTTGCCTGGATCAGGCTTGTGCTTTTGAACCATAAACATTGCACAACTTCTAAACTACGAGAAGAACAATGGTAATTACAGATACTCAAGAAAAAACCTGTTTCTGGTAGTTCGAACAATGTCGAACAGGCTGTGTCAAACACAGAGAATTTCCCCGAAATTACTGCTACAATAACCTTCATCAATGTCTCACAGGCTGAGTAAGATACTTGCTTCTCAATCCGAAAATTTCTTCAGGAATCTGCGACTTGACTCGATCGAGAATTGGATCTACAGATCTCAGGTGGAGAAATTAGACAGCTCTCAGGCGTCACGATTACCGGCAAACTAATCTGGACGAATCATCTTAATGCTGTGCTAGCTAAAGCGGGTGTAGGCTCTCATTTTACGCTTTTAGGCTTCAATCTACAGGCGTTAGGTCTAAAGTGATTTGCCATTTACCCCTGTATGGTATCGTACCTTATTGTTGTAATGTTAGATTTAAGAATAAACATTCATAATACAGTATTGCCTAGCACTTTACGAATAATAAAAAGATCATGCGGTTAGTGGGAGATAGGAGCTTCGCACAACCGCACGAAAATAAAAAAACCCGCAACTGGTAACATCACATTGATCTTGCAAAAACAGAGCAAAACCTGTCCGAAAAAATACAAAATACATATGCTTGGCAGTTTCGACCGGGAGCAAGTCAAAGAAAACACGGTAAAATTAAAAAAAGCGCTGCGACATCACATTGGCGGAATTTGAGATGAAAGATGTACAAAGACAAGTTAAAAAGAGGGGGGAGTAACGGGTAAAAATCACAGATTTCATTTGGCATCACCACGAAGCCGTTCCAGTTCTTCGGACATTTCAATGTTTTGCTTGATCAAATCTTCACACATATGCTTCAGACGATCCAATGTAACGGCATCCGGTGAGGTGGTGGTTGAAGAGAAGTTGGGCAATTTGAGAAGAGAGAATAGGCTCGAACTGCTTGACGTGTTTGATTCTGACGCGTGGTGTGATGTGAGGCTGGCAGATTGCAGTTGATCTTGGAGACGTTGAATTTGTCGTCGGAGAGAACAATTGTCTTCTTGTACTTCGGACATTCGGTTAATCAGAGCCTGGTAAACGAAGGAAGGAGCAGTGGGGAATATGTTAGGAGCGCAAAACAAAAAGGTGTATCTAAGGACGTAACAACACACAATCAACGATGAGTGTTTAGTTTGGTCATGACAACATTGTATGAAATCAAAAGCCTGATCCAGGCAAAGTGCCGCACAGTCAGAGACTGCACGTGGGCTGAGATACTGTCAGGTTGCCCAAGCCTAGACAACATTATCCAATGTATGTATGTATGAAAAGACAAGCCGGATCCTGACAAAGTGCCGCAGTCATAGACAGAACGTGAGCTAAGATACTGCAGGTTGCCTAGGCCAACTTTATCCAACAGTGGCACACAAGCCGAAATCTTGTTTACCATTCCCGTACTGTTTCAAGGCAATCTGGGCAACCTGACAGTATCTAAGCCTACGTGCATGCTATGACTGTGCGGCACTTTGCCTGGATCAGGCTTGTGCTTTCATACCATACCATACATGTATGTATGAATGTATGTCTGTATGTATATATATGTATATGTATGTAAGTATTTATGTCTGTATGTATGTATGTATGTATGTATGCATGTATGTATGTATGCATGTATGTATGTATGTATGTATGGTATGGTATGAAAGCACAAGCCTGATCCAGGCAAAGTGCCGCACAGTCAGACTGCACGTGGGCGAAGATACTGTCAGGTTGCCCAGGCCTAGACAGTTATGAGGAAGAAAAAAGAACAGGAAATGAGAAATGTATGTATGTATGTATTAAATTACAAGCCTGATCTAGACAAAGTGCCGCACAGTCATAGACTGTACGTGGGCTGGGATATTGTCAGGTTGCCAGGTCGTAGACAAACGTGAGAAAGGAAAATTGTAGTGGGATTCTAGCATGATTCACAGAAAACTAAATTGGCAGTACCGAATGCGAACCACCGTCGATAAGCAACGGGTGGCGAAAACGGGAATCTGGCGTTCCGTATCACACCATCACCAGCAATAGAGTGTCGAGTTTTAGTAAACACTTCATCCGAAATCTACTGAGGTAGTGGGCATCCCTTTCATGCAACCCACATTTTTCTGCATCGTATGTTAAATGTATGAAACAGTGGCCTCAAAGTATAAAGGATTCTAACGATAAAGCATCTTTTTCAATTTCTACGTAATTCGGTGGTTCATAATGAAGACGATGATGATAATCGAACAGTTGGGAGATTATTTAGCGTTTGTGCATTGTGGGAACAACATCGTGATTGCCATCCAGAATATGTATGTATGAAATCACAGGCTTGATATAAAGTGCCTTACAAGCACGGATGTGCAATCGTGCAGTATTTCTGTGCGGTGAGGCTAACATCGTGCTAAATTGATTGGGCACCGGTAGTGAGCTGCGTGCTGTAACACGCTTGAGTCTCACTACAATTTATATTTATATTTCCAATTCATATCTATCTAGGCCTGGGCAACCTAGCAGTATCTTAGCCCACGTGCAGTCTCAGACTGTGCGGCACTTTGCCTGGATCAGGCCTGTGCTTTCATACCATACCTGCGATGCCGGACACGTTCAAATCCTAAAATATGGGTGAGGGTCGGACTAAACATGTAGACGATTAGGCACAGACACTAATGGATGAGGTGCCTACACCTCGAAGAAAACAGACATTCAAGTTTCGTGAACGAGTAAAGCGACATCAGCACGGCAGCTTCCTTGCGGCTTTCACTGTCATGCATCATAACAAGCTTTCCTCGTCACTCCGCTTGACAACCTACAAGGTTAAGCAAACACTCCAAAAAGATGTTTAGTGCAAGACCGCCATTGAACACGGTTTCGGGACATATCATGAAGCGTAACTAGCCATTGCGATGCACGGAGGGCAATCGTACAGCATTTCTATGCGGTGCGGCTAACATCGTGCCATCATGTTTGGCCACCGGTAGTGAGCTGCATGCTGAAAGACACTGGAGTCTCTAGCATTTCTATTTCTTTTGTCATATCTGTCTAGGCCTGGGCACTCTGACAGTATCTCAGCCCACGTGCAGTCTCTGACTGTGCGGCATTTTGCCTGGATCAGGCTTGTGCTTTCACAGGCCTAGACAGATGGCATATTGTTTAATACTAGATGAACAACGGATAACCAGACTAGTAGCATCAACATTTCAACTTACTTGAAAATCGTCTGCTGGAAAATATCCACTCGGAATTTGCTCCGACGATTCCTGGGTGGGTGTTTTAACCATAGCGGAATCGGGGTTTGAACTCAAGCTACCGTTTGGATAAACCGAGCTTATCGAGGAGGTAGATGAGGATGGAGATTTTCGCAGGGAATGTCGCTCAACATCAACGTGATGATTTTTAATAAACCGTGATAATTGTTTCCTGAGTTCTCGATTAACTTTCTCTCCTTTTTTACGGGTGGAATCCAACTGACATTGCAACGAAGCTTTCGCTTCGAGCGTAGTCGAAAGTGTCAATTCCATTTCATTCAAACGCGTGATCAATTCATTCCGTTCTTGTTCAAGGTTTTTCAGACGCGAGCCATTTTGATTTTGAATCTTTATGACATCAGCCTCGAGATGGGAGATTTTTACACTCAAAACACGCAGCGCAGTCTGATACGCATCTTGCGTGGTGTGTGATATTTCCAGATCTGCTTTTAATTTCGCAACATCTGATAAGGAGGTCGAGTTTGGTAAGCCATCGGTTTGTGTGATTTTGTCCTGCGGGGACATGTCAGTTTGCGTCGCACGATTTTCCACAGCTTTGTTACAACGCTCTTGCAACCTCGACAATTCGGTAATTAGATGATGGCATTCCGCTCTAAGCGTGGAAGTTTGCAACTGGAAAGAAGATTCGGTGCTTTGTAATTTATCTCGGAGAGCTTTGTTCTCGGTAACAAGCTCACTGATTTGATCTTGTTTGTTTGATGATTTTGACTTCAGTAGCTTAGCCAGCTGTTCCTCAAGTTCTTTCACACGAGATTCTGCGCGGCGTTTGCTATCAGTGGCAAGAATTTCAGCCTCTCTCAGACTCAGCAGCTGAGTTTGGAAACGCTGGAATTCTTCCGCAGAAATGGTGCCGTCCATTATCGCACAGACGGAACGAATGGGGAGGATTTATCGAACGCCAGAGAATGCTTTAATGGAACAGTATCAAGATCAGATACATTGAAGTTGTCATAGCTGAAATTAACGAAGGAATGTTGTTGAAAGTCTGAAAAATCATTGCACCGATGATTAAACGTTAAACAATCACCATCATCATGAAGCACAAGTCTGGAGCCAGACAAAGTGCCAAGCAATATGAAGCAGGAAAAGCAGATAAGCAAGCGCGTGGAAAAGGGAAAGCAGGCAAGCGGAATACGCAAAAGCAAATGCACAAAAAGCAGCTTGTTTTTGTAGTTTCACTGCATGCGATTTTTTGGTTTTTTTTGTTTTTTTTGTTTTTTTATGTAAAATAATACCGAATAAAAAATTATGACACACATAATAAAATACACTGGCGCCACTGACTTCGGTTTGTAGCCATATCGCGTAAGGTTTCCAGCCAACTATTAGGTGGAGCTTTTTGACCCCACCCAGGAAAACGAATACGCTCAACTGAGCCTAGCGCTACAGTGAGTTTCTTCATCCCAACGCGCCACGTCATGGACTGGCCACCCGATCTTTTCTCCCAGCTTCTGTTAGGCTCTGCGAATAAGGCGCGGTACGGTAAACGGTGAGTAGGCATTCTTAAAACATGTCCCAACCATCGCAAGCGAGCAAGCATCAGCATTTCTCTTAGTCCGTGGCCACCTGGTCCTAACACCCGCTTGCAGACATCTATGTTTGTAACACGATGCTGCCACCGAATGCGAGCAATTCTACGCAGGCAATGGGTATCAAAATCAGAAAGCCGACGGACATCTTCCGCTCGGATAGACCAGGTTTCGCAGCCATAAAGGAGTGTAGCACGCACCACTGCGTTGTACACTCGGCCTTTAGTATGGAGTGAGACATCGCGTCGACGCCACAGGTGGCGAAGGTTAGCAAACACTGCACCCGCTTTGCGAACACGATGTGAGATCTCGTCCTCGACACAACCTCCAGCGGAGATACAACTGCCAAGGTAAACAAAGCTGTCGACCAATTCAAGATTGACATCGCACACAGTTAGGTTTGAAAGAGAGCCGATCCAATCCTGGGTAAGAGTTTTACACCTGTTAGGCGCCATATCTTGAAGCTTCAAGTACCAGGCGGTCCAGGGCTTGTTGCATTGCATGAGGGTCATCTCTCATAAGTGCAATGTCATCCGCATACTCCAGATCGGTAGCTCTCTCACCCGGCAGAATTCAACACCTGCGCCCACCAGACCAGCTAAAGCTTTCTTTCGGACATCGTCGATCGCGAAGTTAAACAGGAACGGCGATATAGGGCAGCCCTGCCGCACCCCGCTGGAGATATTGAACGGGGACGACAATTGTCCGTAGGCTCGAACCATACCAGACGTTTGGTAATATAATGCTTTAAAGATCCAAACATACTTCTCCGAAAAAGTTTTCGATTTGCGAATAAGATACCAAGCAAATTAGGGGACAAGTGAATTCCGCATACTTTGTATGTATGTATAATTGTATGAAAAAGCACAAGCCTGCTCCAGGTAAAGTTCCGCACATCCCTAGACTGCACGTAAGGCTAGATCTGTCATGTGGGCCATGACTAATAGAGATCTAAGCAGAACAATAGAATTGAAATGGTAGTGAGACTACAACGTGTTTCCCATGCAGCGCCCTCAACCATGAGGGCGCTCAGTTACGGACGGTCACTGACTACGGCATTTTATATGACGTTGTAGCCGCCAATAGCTTCGATTTCATTTTACAGGACGGTCCAGATTCAGCTTGGCAAAATTTTGTTACCAAGAGGCATCAGATGCTAGAGCTTTCTTCAGTCTCAAAACCCGTCCTGTGAAAAACCACCGGCACGTTCATTCGGAGCAGAACTTGTGAATGGATGTGCCGCAGAAGTGCCGCGTGGAGTAAGTTAAAAATGACACAACTGCCAAATGATTGGGAGTGCTACAGGAAATTACGAAATCATTGCACGGGACTGGTGCGCCAGGATAAATTTGATTATCAAAGTAAACTCACCGGTCAATTCCTGGAAAACAATAAGCTCGTGTACAAATTTATCAACAATAAACGGAAGGTTCAGACTGGTATTTCGCTTACCACCAGTATAGGTTCCACAACGACATCAACGGATGCGGCAAATGTTTTAAGATCACATTACATGCCAATTTTTCAAAACCTTTCTCTAATTTTCCCTATGCTTTTGACCCATCATCTCATCCTTCTATTTGCCGATGACATAAAATTATGGCGCGTCATCCGCTCACCCACGGACAACAGAGATCTACAGTCGGACCTCACCCCATTACAGTGCTGGGCCGCTTGTAATAATCTCCCGTTCAACACCGACAAATGTCGCGTACTATTGGTGCGTCGGCGAGGAGATCCCGTGTACTCTATAGGTGGAACTCGCTTACAGTTCTGCAAGCAGGAGAAAGACCTCGGCGTGTTGACGCAAGACGATCTGGGTTGTTCTGCTCAGTGCGCCCAGGCATCCACCGAGGCGAACAGGAATGTTGGACTTCTCAGAAGACCGTTCGGTTCGTTCGACCCCCGGCTTTTCAAGCACCTATTGAATGCGTATGTTCGACCACACTTGGAATATGCAGCTTCCGTCTGGAATCCATGGTTAAAGCGCGATCAACACAGCATGGAGCAGCCCCAACGACGAGCTACGAAGTTAGTCAAGGGTTTGCGTTACACGAGCTACGAAGCTTGACTCCAAGTACTTAATCTCTTCTCCACCAAGTACCGTCGCATTCGCGGCGATATGATTTTGACTTACCGCATTTTGACGGAGGATGGACACCCGTGCAGCGGGATGCTGTCGTTGGCCCCACCTGCAGGGAATCGCGGACACCACCTCAAGTTATCCCATCAGTACAGCCGACTTGAGTGCCGAAGCAATTTTTTCGCGCTTCGAGTTCCTCGCACCTGGAACTCCCCACCCCCATCAGTTATTTCCGCCCCCTCTCTTAGCATTTTTAAGGAGCGCCTTGATCTCCACTTTTTCAATATACTGCACAATTTTTAACTTCATTCATATTTGTACTCATTGATACTGCACCCCTCTTTTCTTTCCAGCGTATATTCTCGTTCACATTCCTTCGAAACTGCCCAAACTTCCACGGACCCATATTTTGAACATTGTCGTGTGGTTACCCTACAAGCTTTTGGCTTGAACCCCAACCTTTTAACTGTCCAAGAACGCACCCATTATCCCCGTCCATAACAATCACTTTTAATTTCGACCCATTATGTACAACATCCTGTGGTTATTTTTAAGCTTGCAGCTATTTTTACCACAATAAACTATTGAGTATTGACTATTCGACTTCAAAGAATCCTTAAATCTTTTTCGACCGTCACCAATCTCATAGGCTTACTTCCCAGAAAGTATTCACCAGCAGTGTCATCGGAGTATATGCGCATGACGACTGTCTTGTCCTCATTTATAGGCTGTGACCAGCGATGTGTCCAGCTGACTCAGTCATCAACTGGTTGTTGCAGTTGCTTGTGGCCATCGCAGGAACTGACAGAGGCCCACAGTTTCAGATCATCCGCGAATAAAAGACAATCGATCGCGTCCGGAATATCATTCACGAAAACTTTGAATAACAATGGGCCAAGGACAGATCCCTGCGGAACTCCGGAGCCTCCTATTATCTCTGAAGACAAAACTCCATTCAACTCTACACGGTTTGACCGCCCTGAGATGAATGCCTCGATCCAATTAAGTAGACAACCCTGAATACCCAAATCCTCCAGCTTGACGAGCAATCG
>JACCGJ010022476.1:0-21087 GCA_013407085.1 Atriophallophorus winterbourni
GCACACACAGATTTTTAGTGATATTTTTGGTCTTGCGATATTGATGGTAATTGTGGACGCTAAGATAAGAAAGAACAAGAACTTCATCTTTATTATCTTCACGTTTTGCCATAGAAGTTGCAGATTTGATTGTAATTTCGGCTCAGTCGATAATTGTTTGCCGTCCCCCTTCCGCTGAAGTTTAACCTCAAACTGTCGCGACGCACTTTCGCTTCGATGCCCATTTTATACAAGTTTGTTAAAGCAGAAGTAAACTTTGAAACCACTGTTCCACGTCAACTATTAATCACTGGCAGAAGAACAAAGTAAATAGCCGGGTAATATTGAATTTACAAACGCGTGCTTTGAAATTAATTAATGTATTTTTTTAAATTTTACGTTCATTCATACTGTTGGTTCCGAACTCAGTTCCTACTTTACAACCTATAATGTTGCAATTAATATACACGTTATTTTCATTGATCCAAATGAAGTTGCACCACCCGATAGTTTCGCTTATTAGTAATTTATTCTCGAGCCTTGGTACCATGCTTGTTTTATACACAAATATCTCCCCTTATTGCCACCGCTTTCAGTTCCAAATTTAATAAACCGCATCCTGCCTGTTTGACATGCAATAATCGATGTGCCAAAGGTAATGTTTCACGCGGTTACGAAGCATACTCTCTCCTTTGCCAATCGATCGGTCACACGTCTGCTCTCATCCTTGGTGATCGAAAATGCACCCAAACCACGAGCCACTGGACACGCGGTAATGTCACCGATTTCATTAGTTGGCCCATTTGTGTAGCGTGAATCTAATCGTTCGTTGTTGTCACAGATCAAAGGCTTCGTGAACATGAAACGCGTGCTTGTTGAAGCGGGCAACGGTGGGGATGGCTGCATCGCTTTCGAACAGTTATTCTGCAATCCAAAGGCTGGACCTAGCGGGGGAGATGGTGGAAACGGGGGGCACGTCGTTCTGCAAGGCACGCATTTCAATGTATCACTGTCGTTTTCATCAAAGTTTATTGTTGCGTGGATGTTTAATTGAGCATCAGGTTCGGTCTGTCACCTCTCTCTAACTAGGCAGACAAATTAAGAAAAACCGTACGAAACGTGTTATCACTTTTCGAAATGCTCACGATCCTCGCACTTATGCTTCTTTAACGATCGCATATTATTCATATTAGCTGGCCTTTCAGAAATTTGCCAGGACCAGATTTGTGATTTCATACATAGTACGATCTAATTCGGAAAGTCATGACGCAGCAGTCAAATATCGATTTTCGCCTCTCTAAAATTAGTTCGACCGCCCTTTGTTTTCTGGTTTTGTCCAATTCATATAATCAAGCTTCGTTCTAGCGTCTAGTCTAACTCTATCTTCACTCATTCTATCTCCACTAGCTCGTCAATTGAAGCAATATCGTTTTTTAAGCAGAACTGAGCAGTTTAACTAGTTTCACCAAAGCACTCTGCAATACAAGGTTACATGTGCGCATGGCATATATACACATGCTGAGACATGGAATACCCCATTAGAAAATATTGTCCCCCTTTGGAATCAGCAAAATCAGAAATCTACCATCTCATTTAAAATATCAGTTCACGCTACTTTGATGTTATACTTATTGCACGGATGTGCAATCGTGCTGTACTTTTGTACCGCTCAACTAACCGTGCTATATTGATTCGCCACCGACACTGAGATACATGCGGAAGCACGCTGCAATCTCGCTGCCATTCTCCCTTTCTCAAATCTGTCTAGACCTAGGTAACCTGACTGTATCTTGGCCCACGTGCAGTCTTCGACTGTGCGGCACTTTTCTGGATCAGGCTTGTGATTTCATACATACATATTGTTCGCTTGTGATGTACTCTTTTGTATACACTTACTAGACTTTTCGTATTTACATTTTAGCACATGTACTTTCGTGCTAGACATGTATGTATGATATGGAAGCACAAGCCGGATTCAAGCAAAGTGCCGTACAGTCACAGACTCCACGTGGACTAAGATGGTATGGTATGCTATGGTATGAAAGCACAAGTCTGATCCAGTCAAAGTGCCGCACACTCAGAGACTGCACGTGGGCTGAGATACTGTCAGGTTGCCCAGGCCTAGACAAACATGACAAAAGAAATAGAAAGAAAATAGAAATGGTAGTGAGACTCCAGCGTGTTTCAGCATGCAGCTCACTACCAGTGGCCAATCAATTTAGCACGATGTTAGCCGCACAGCACAGAAATACTGCACGATCGCACATCCGTTCTATATAAGTAAAGCGTTACTTTGAACAAGAAAGCTCATTTGCATGCATTTTGTTCATGGTCATGGGTTCAAACTCTGTCTACATGAGTGTGATTGAACAGGTTCGTTATACCCACCTTATCCAGCAGTGGCATACAAGCGCAGCTTGTTTATCATTCTTCCTCTGTTTCAAGCGCATGCGGATCCTGGTCATACTATCCCTACCTGATGAGTGCAAACAGCACGAAGCCGGTCGTCGGGTGTGTGATGGAAATGTAAGCAAATGAGCTTTTTCATAGTCATGGGTTCAAACCGTCTACATGAGTGGGCTCGTGTGATTAAACAGGTTGGTTGTACCAGCTTTAAAGCGTTACTTGTTCTATGCAAACGTGACTTCCTTTTGAATTCATTTCAGATCTTATGCTACACAGTTACGACCGACGCGTGATTAATTTAACTTTCCCATGAGCATAAAATCTCCATCCGTACTGCCACGCGGTCAGATGAATAAAAACACAATCTCGCCAGTTATGATCAGTTGCTTAAACCGTTAACATTTGAGTCAACATTCAACATTTGGCTTCGGTTATAATTTCACTGCTAGTGTGCAGTTGTTGAATATAGATGACCCCTTCACCCGATTAAGCACTACCATTTCATATATACACTAATCTCCAATTTCAATTATTTTAATCGGAAATTTTTCTTCATCCCTGCAGCTAGTTCCCTCGTGCACGACCTCTCTCAAATTCCTTCCATCATCCGGGGAGAGCACGGCGTAAACGGGAAACCCAGCGGCTGTCACGGGGCAAGCGGTCAACACACTTACATTCAAGTAAGCACAGTTAGTATAAGCCTAGTTAAGATCCTGATCAAACAAAAACAACGCGCGCTTTTTGAAACAAGATATCGCGGGTTCGAACTCCACATTAGAAAATGTGTTTAGGCGTTATTCCTACCATACCGGGCTTGCAGCTGATGTCAAAAGTTGATTTGGTGACATCATAACACGTCTACCGCTTCGTGATAATGAAACGGATTTTATGAACCCAAGCGAGGCTATATTGAAAGAAAACAAGCATGACTATCGATTTTCGTTATTTTCTCATTCAGTGCTAAAATTTTAATATCGATTTTTTTTTACGTTGTCCGACACAGGTCCCAATTGGGACCTGCATCTACGACGTGGACAAGGAAATGCAGACATCAAACCCGGGGACTTCGTTAGAAGCCATCGGAAAGCTGACAGAGGAGAATGCCATATTTGTTGTTGCACGCGGCGGTGCTGGGGGCAAGGGGAATGTTTTCCTAACCAACGCAGCCAAACTTTCTCACCCGTCGAACACTGGACGCAATCCGCCCTTGCGAATCGCCGAACTAGGCGCTCGTGGCCAGCAGCGTCGTGTACTGCTACGAATGTCTCGGTTGGCTGAAATAGGATTGGTTGGTATGCCAAATGCGGGAAAATCGACGCTACTTCGCCGTCTCACTCGGGCTCGCCCCAAAGTTGCCCCGTACGCATTCACCACATTGCAGCCACAAATGGGCGTGCTCCAAATGCCATGCACGACTGACTCAGACCACGTTGAGATGAATCGCATCACAGGTAGGTCATGTAATGTATATGATAATAACAATAGCACCACTTTTATCTAATCTGTTATATGCAGTGCTGCCATTCTACATCGGGTCTCAATATGCTATTTAACTCAAGCACTTCATTTTTCATGGTAATAAACCGTAGATTAAAATCCCATGTCGTCAGAGTCTACTGATTCTTCACTTCACATTACTAACGGAAATTCAGAGACTCCAAACCTATAAGTAAGCGTACATCGACTCAACATATGGAACTCGAATAATCATCACGCATATCTTCATGCAGACAGGCGGGATGTCTGGCATAATACCGAGCAGTCTGATGGAAAGACTTGCTCTCAGGTTACTTAAGTTCTGGTTCACGTATGTGCAATCGTGCAGTATTTTGTGCTGTGCGGCTAACACCGTGCTGAATTGATTTGCCACCGGTAGTGAGCTGCATGTGAATTCACGCTGGAGTCTCACTGCCATTGCTATTTTCCTTTCCCATAGACCTGGGTAACCTGACAGTATCTTAGCCCACATGGGGTCTTTGACTGTGCGACACTGCATGGATCAGGCCTGTGTTTTTATGCAAACATGCATACTCATAATATACATTTGCATGCTTTTCCGTCATTCACACCCCACGACCGGTTTCGTGCTGTTTGCACTCATCAGGTAGGGACAGTAGATCAGGATCCGCATGCGCTTGAAACAGTGGGGGAATGGTAAACAAGGAGCGCTTGTATGCCACTGTTGGATAAGGCTCGTACGACGAACCTGTTCAAAGCATGTGTCAAAACACATGTTAAATGGGGTTAAACCCATAACCATGAAACAAAATATTCATTTGCATGCTTTTCCGTCATTCACACCCCACGACCGGTGTTCTGAGAGTAATTTAAGAAATACATATTGACGCATTGGATACAGTGAGTGGCAATAAGTAAATCAATGCATGGCAGTACTTTAAAATGGCCCCAATCCCTAAAGGTAGGATCGTAATGTATTGCATTTTTATCGGCGTAAGACGACTGAATTGTTTCATACACTGAAGCTTACTCTGATTGGTAATGCTTAACGACACCTGTTTATGATGCACATGAACCTGATGATGCCGGCACGGTACACAGCTGTGAAATTCGGGTTTTGATATTTTTACACTAATCAACATTAATGATAATATTTGGGAGATAGTTTTCTACTGATAATCGATTTAATTTTCCACTTTTTAGTAGCCGACCTTCCAGGTCTACTGGCGGGTGCCGCGAAAGAGAACAAAGGTCTGGGCGCGCACTTCTTGAGTCTCATCGCAGATTGTCGTTTATTAGCCTTTGTGATCGATATCGGAACACCGTGGTTGGTATCCCCTTCGCAACATGGCTTGCAAGAATCGATCCGTGATCAACTCTGCACGCTACGTGACGAGTTGTGCTCGTTCGACGAGACGCTATTGCATCCTCACCGCTGTTTGGTGATTGGCACAAAAATGGATCTTGTTGATGACGACGCAAACTTGTGGAACAGCACTATCACCGATTGGGTTGCTCAGGTCGCCGTGGAATTGGCGATTTTGGATCCTGATAGCGCGGACCACGTCGTGTTAGTTTCCGCACAACGCGGAGATAATGTGGACAAACTGATTGAGTGTATCAAGAGGTTTTCGCAAATGAACCATGCATAGTTCTGGTTGTTGTTTTGCTTATCAAACATACTGGGTCATCGTTTTCGAGTTATTCGCAATATCGCATGGTCTTGGTAGTTTCAGATTGTTTCGATAATAAAGCGCTCACGTGTCTCGTAGGGGCGCTGAACGATCGACAACCAACCTCGTTCAAACAAAAAGGACGCTAAATGGTTTATTATGCATTTCTGTGGTCAAATCACAGACAATATTCGATACAAAAAAAGCAGGAGACCAAAATTCAAAATAGAAAAGTTATAAACGAGAATAAAATAAAGCCAAGAATAATCAGCGGGAATCAATCAAATAATGCATTGTGCGAACGCGCTCAGCTCCGAACATGTCCAGCAGTGAGCAAGGAAGAGAGCTGTCGGGATTGTCGAACGAATTGCATGATTGACTGAGTGGTGGTCAGTGCGAAAACAAAACCACCCAGCACGCAGTAGAAGCTGGCCACGAGAATCAACCACCGAGAACGTTGTAAGGCTGTGTATGCGTTATCGTTGAGCGTTATGTTGAGTAGACATAAACCTAAGAAAAAGACGTCATGTGAGACAAGTGTAAAACTGTGCAGTTTCATCGTGAGATTTTTGGCCGCCAATGAATTATAGGTATCATTCTGTTTACATATTTGCACAATTTAATATAGAAATAGTGTCACTCAGCGCAAGTAGACAGCGGAAAATAGGCAGTAAATAAAAATTACTTCAAATTTTTCTCGTCTATCTGCATTGGTTAATTTTGTTTAGTGGAAATAAAAACGACACTCTTGCCATTGATGACGTTTCACCGCAATGGTTGGCAATACACGAAGCGATATACACTCGTCTTCCCTTGCACCTCATCTAGACAAAAGCATCAGTTCATTCGTGGGTACAATCGAAAGGAAGCCGTTTCCCACTCGAACAATTTAAGACTCCAAGGTGGTCACAGCCGGGGATGCTAGTAGGAATGAACCCCCTATAAAATGGTCCAATGAGGCATGCGTCTCAAATAGGCCCTGACGACTACGTCCAATTTCTGGCCTGCGTGGGTGGCTTCCACAAGCCCGGTGGAATCGCTGTTACTAACAGGAGAAGGGGCGAAGGCGGGTGATTCGCGTCTTAAAACCAGTTTGCTTCGGGTAGATGGAGCTCGTCAGCCAATGGCAGTCAATCTAGGGAAAGGAAAATCCAACCCCCCGCTGCCTTATGGGTTACCCGATTGCGGTAAAGGCTTCGGGATAAAACACCGAGGAAAAATCTAAAATGAAGTCCCGTAGGCGTATAACTGCTTTGTAGGTTACATTTGGTTGTGTAAAGGCTAGATGGGTGTACTCGAACAAACGCCAAGTGGTGCTGGGGACATAGCTTGTATACTATTCCCAAGACACATCAATATCTCTCTCTGCTACGACGTTCCCGAGCCTCGACGCGCCCGTGGCTCTCCGAGCGGCTAGGGTGAAAAGTAAGCAAGCCGGGACTGTTAATATTCGGTCACGAATATTTTCCACTACATTACTAAATTAGTTAACATTCACACCCGCAAAGTAACGCGCTGTTCTTACAGCCCTGCGAACCTTGTTAATTGCACAATTTTGCAATCAAAGTCCATCGGACACAATCGCTGTGCGTGCACTTTTCAGACCTCGATGAAAATCAGGCACAGATATCGCTTTCAAAAACACTTCACAGTCGTACCGCGTGTAACACGACAACCATTCAACAGAACCCCAAATTTTAGTGATGACATTGAATCGATGTCACTTCACGTCTAGTCCTTTAAATGATTTTTTTCACACATGAACGGTTAGAGCAGGTTTTTTAGTAACGTTTAGCTTCTGCACACAGAAGCTTCGTCAGACCAAGGTTGTCGGTACGAACAGGGTTCAGGTTTAAATGGCATTTGCCTATCTTAGAGAACTCAGGATTGGTCAAGAAAATGCCATTTAAACCTGAACCCTGTTCGTACCGACACCATTGGTCTGACGAAGCTTCTGTGTTCAGAAGCGAAACGTTACCAAAAACTTACTATAACCGATTCATTGCAAACTTTCTTTTCATGATTATGGACTCCCGATCAGTCTGGAATAATTTCAAAGAGATTTTTCCACGCACTTTTTCAGTCATCAAGGATGCTTTTGCTTTATAGTGTTTTAACGTTTCCATGTAAACGAACGGTTCTAATACTGTGCACTTTTTACAATTTGAACTATGCTGAACCGGTCGCAGAAAATTCCAATGACCACTGAAACAACAAGATGTTTTAAAAATCGATGAAAATTTCGTCAACTTCCATTACAATGTGTGATGCTGTAGGAAAACGAAACCGAAGCTGTATTGAACTTGAATATGTGACTGGCAATTTAATTTTTGCAAACCCGACAGTATCTTAGCAGTCTCTGACTGTGCGACACTTTGCCTGGATCCAGGCAAGTGATTTCATGTATACCTCTACAAGATGTGATACACTTTGGTAGGAATCAAAAAGCCAAAAATGCACAAGCTTTATCATGAATTACAAGTCTAGAGGCAAACAAAGTGCAAAGGCAAACGTGCTTAGGAAAACGAGTTAACAAAATATATATACCACGCTATCTATCGACAAACTAGTACAAGTTGTGCGTCTCATCATGCAGTGCTTGGAGAGACTCTTCCAAGCATTAAACAGGATTTGCGCCAGATGAACTCAGCAATTGGACGTGTCCCGTCTTGTTTGTTTTAGTAGCATGGAGAGTTATTATTATGGCTTTCACGTTTGCACGACCTACTCAGCCAAATGGGTCAAACACGTTACCATGTGACTTCAGTTCAATATGGAGACCATGAGATCACAATCAACAGGTGCATAATCTAACTAGTGGATTGTCAGCTTACCGGGAAAGGCGAAAATGAACAATCCAGCTATTCCACCGAGTAGCCCTATAACCAACCCGATATCCGGAGCGAAGAGAGCCAGAGCCAGACTGAGGAAAAACCAAATCGTGGTTGATGCATATCGCCAACGGCATTCGATGCGCTCCCAACGTTCCGAAGACCAGCCAAGTCCACTCAATATGGTTGTCTCCAATGCAGAGCTGAAACAAGGACATGAGAATGGCACAACTATGGATACGCATGAAAAACGGAAGGAGTAAACAGTGGCCGGGCTATGATATGGAAAACTTAAACATTATGAGGAGGGTATAATTATTGTAGGTGTTTTATTCTTTCAAGGGCCTAGATCCATAGTGGGGAAGCACCCCGAGCGGTGGTCGCAACACATTACTTCTGGGTCACTTGGTATTGCAAGCTATATGTTTTGGAGCTTGAAATCGCAACACAAAAGCAACTTTCTTTCAACTGAGTATATAATGATGAAACAGGATTTGGTGAATTTTATTGCCGTATGGATGAAAACACAAACCTGATCCAGGCAAAGTGCCGCACAGATAGAGACTGCACGTGCGCTGGGTGCCAGGTTATTTAGATATGAGCAACAAAATAGAAATGGTACTGATACTCCAGGGTATTTCAGCTTGCAGCGCACTAGCGGCAGCCAATCAATTTAGCACGGTGCTAGCCGCAAGACGCAGAAGCGCTGCACGACCGTGTTATCACCGTAGAAACGAAGGTACGAATAAGAATACTGGCCAATGACAAGGAGTCTATGATTATGAACCAATAGTATTTGCAGATTAAATCATACTCATGATAAACAAGGATACGGATAAATTCGTATCACTGATACAGCTTTGTGCTAAAAAAACTGAAGGTATACACACCCTGATAGGCCCTAGTGATTTGACAAGAAAACTATTTATAAAGGATCAGTGGACTTCATGCATGTAGCGGACTGCGAATATTGATGCGGGAAAAATCACTTCCCACAGAAAATCCTCTCGTTTCTTCACGAACGCACGAGCGATATAACAACGACAATGAAAGAAGTTCAAATGTATGCATGAACATTCATTCAGCACTCACCGGCCACAAAAATGAAGAATCGGATAGGTGGTGTAGGTTTTGATCGCGAGCAACGCCAATCCAGTCACGACTTCAGCCCTTGGAGGATAGTCAATCAGGACGTCTGCGCTCACATGAGACCCGAAACTCAAGTAGCCAAACACACCGGTCGCGATGTATGACAAGTAGCAAACGAGCATAGCCATTCCTGCGGTTAGCATGAACAGACGCACGTTAGGGCGACCGCGCATACATGAGTAAACGGGCACCGCACTGACATGACACTGCAAGGGGAGGATGAATCGTTTTAGTCGATTGGTTCAGCGACGATGAAGTACAAATTTGGAAAACAGAAATATTTTTGTGTTATTCTGCTTAATTATGGCATAAATAAAACACATGATTAATTTTTATGGATCAGATGCCAGACGCCGCCTGACAAGTGCAACCCGATGGTGACTGAAGGTACCGACGGGAGCTACTGAGCAATCGACTGCTTGTATGTGGTGGTAGCTAGAGTTACGGTCAGTAGACAAAGGGTTAATGATGAAAGAAACAGAGTTGTGAGATTTGAAATTATTAAGGACTTGCAGCGAAACCACAGAATCAAAAGTTAGACGAAATCAACGGTTTTAGCCAACTCGATCGATATACTATTACAAATATGTCAGCTGGGGGTGGCGATTACCCTATGGACCTTTGTGAATGGACTGTAGTAAAAGAGCATCAATCACCTAAGAGATAACGCACAGGGCGAAACTGACGGGGAACATCAAGAAAGCGTTACCTGATACCCGAAACAAATGGCGGGTAAAACGAGGAATACATCGGTCCAGTGATCCGGTCTGGAATATAAGCGAAAAGATACGTTAACAGTGATGGCATCCACCTGAAAATGTTTTTTCGATTACTGCCCGTGCCAATACATAGAAATTGTCAGAAACAAAGTATAACACGCACAATAGAATAATGACAGCTGTTATGAAGCAAAGATATTTTAAAGACACAAATTAAACATAGAAAAAAGCTAAACGGTTGTCGTTACCTGATGTACGGAACGAAATAATATGATGAAAAACATTAAGGTTTAGACCAATGTATTGTGGTGCTCACATCCCCATCCATTACACACCACTACCGGTTTCTGGCTGTTTGCCGTCATCAGGTGGACAGTAAGATCAGGTTCAGTGAGCCTTGAAGGATTAGAGTTCCTGAATGCTAATCCGTGGGAGGCTTCGGCAACAGGAAGGGGTTCGAACTTACGGTGTCAGCATGATTAGAGTTGTAGGGGACCACATGTCAGATTGGGGACCGCTGGTCAGACCGTCAGACATCTCACAGGCAGTTACATCGAAAATGGAAGCTAATTCACTTAGAACTTCTCTTCTGTGACAAGCTTAGAACCAAAAGGTAAGTTAACACTAGAAGATCACTACAAGAAACAAACCTACTTAATAATTTGGTGGTCTAAGGAGACCGGGTGACGAAACGCAAAGCTAGTAAAAGATCAAACACTCGTCTGTGCCCAATGTTGACCGAGCAGTCAAACGAAAATATTTTTTGCTCACTTCGATGCGAGTACATTCTTTAGGGACCGGAATGCTGTGCGAACCATCATTACATGCCTGATGTAAAACTTAATAATTAGTTCTCACAAGTGATACTTACCAACACCACCACGCAAACGTGAAAAATTTTAAAAGCAAATAAATAGGCTTCTGAAAACCCAAAGACAGCTAGTTGTTATATAAAGAAAGAGAATCTTTGCAACAAACGATCAAGTGTTGTCGTTCGCCGACGAAACATCTCTCGAAGCGACTGGCGACAAGGATTCGTAAGTTCTTACATGGCATTTGCCAGTCCGCTTTCATATTCTCATTGTTGGTCGTCTCAGACACAATAGACTTTTAGTTGATCAATTATTTGTTGAGCACCGTGTTTGGAAACAACTATCGCGTGCGAATAACTCGAAGTGATTCCGAAGAGTGCCATCCTTGAAGCAGTATGAGCCTACTGTCTCAAATTGAGGCATGGAAACACGTAAGAAGCTGAGAACGAAAGAATATTACGGCATGGCGTGCTTCTTAAAAACCTAGAAAACTTAGTCGCAGATCTGTGTAATTTAGTCCAAAACAGATTATGTATTTCAGCGACAATTCAAACGACATATCAAGTACTAGAGCAAAATAACAGAATGGCCAATGAATACGCCATACGCACGAGAAAATGCGTTTATGGAGGCACACTGGAAACCTGAATAGCCATATTCAGATGTATGTATGTATACAATCACAAGTGTGATTCAGGCATAGTGCAACACATAATGTGAAATGGATATCAAGAGACACCAGATAACTAACCCGGACAGACTAGAACCCTAAACATGGCGTGTAATCAAAGCGTATGCACCACCACTTGCTAGTGAATACACGCACCTGGGCCATATGTCTCGTTAGTGCGCGGTTGTGTAATTTCGCATTACTCCTGTACGACACAACGCCATTCTTAAGTAATTGTCACTGGTAATGAGATGCGGTGCAAGCGCTATATAAACGAAAACAATGAACAAGGCCATTAGAATCTCATCAGCAGAAGTAGTCGATCTGAAGGGACTTTATGTATGTATGTATGTAGGTATGCATGTAGGTATGCATGTATGTATGTATGTATGCATGTAAGTATGTATGTATGTGTGTATGTATGTGTTGGTATGTGAGTATGTATGTATGGATCTATGTATGTAAGTATGTATGTATGTATGAATGTATGTATGTATATATGTATGTATGTATATATGAAATCGCAAGCCTAATTCTGGTAAAGTGCAGCACAGTCAAAGACTGTATGTGGAACACGTGCCTGTAGGTTGCTCAGGCCTATGTAGATATGGGAAAGAGAAATAGGAATGGCAGTGAGACTCCTGTGTGTATTCGCACGCACCTCACTACCGATAGCAAATCAGCGGTGTTATTTGCACAGTACCGAACGATTGCACATCCGTGAATCCGAATGGACTGTAAACGTGAATGAAGGATGACAGAAATATATTCAAGTAAAATCGAAGCGCGTCGGCTACACGTTAGCTCGAGGGCCGTGCTTAACAGCAATAAAACGAGCGAATCGGTTAACAAAGAAAGGTTTCATACGGATAAGATTTACCGATGCTTGATGGGACCGGGTGCAGGAAGTTTGGTGAAATATTCAGCCACGATTAACACACCGATGTAGCACACGCCGAGAACACCGATACCACTGGAATAAAAGTGCCCGATTAGATATACACTAAAACCAAAGTCACAAACGGCATGAATAATCCACAATTTGGGCAGAATACAAGAAATAATCCAAAAGGACAAACACCATAAGAAACTCTATATAAAATCGGTTTCATACTTGAACAATATGTTTTCTTAGTAATGCTATTCTTAAAATGTTCGGCAGGGTTTCGTTTAGCGCGCCACATCAAATGTGTTCCGTGATGTGGTACTTATGAGTAAAAAGGCCAGAGAAAAGCGACGATACCACATGAATGTCAAGATTATATGAAGAAAATTACGTGATACGCGAGTAGGATTGAATAGGTGTCGATAAAATGATTAGCGCCATGATAAAACCAATAAACTAGCAGGAAGGACCAAAACTCCCCCCAAAACAATCTGCGTTGAGGATAGGTGTGACGTTAGATGAAAGAGCTATTTTATGATACTCAATGTTACGTGCATCAGTCAAGACACTAAGAATACACATTAGCTGTTAATTCAGCCACCGTATTTTACCAAAAGACGAATAAACGTAACCGTAAAACAAATGAAAGCTGAGCTTTCACGCGGATGTACATCACGAGCGCATGAGTATCTCGTAGTTCACATCGTCTAACATGACTATACAGTCTGATTCGGAGCGATATGTTGTAATTGATGGATCGGCAGGTTTTCACGGTATAGGCGTGATCCATGTTCAACTGCCTAAAGCAACACTGCTCTTCCCCAACTAGGCGATGACGCTTTGCGCAATGCCTCCGAAGTGAGCGCGATTAGGCGTTCATATCTACTTTGTATATGTACTCGTAACGCCAGTGGGAACTGCCTAAAGATCAAATTCCTTATTCCGATACTCCGAGTACGACAAAATTTTATTCTTGTGGGTTATCTAGGCATCCAAGAACAAAGTGTCCTGCCAGAGAAGCTGTTTGCAAAGGATGCGGAAAAGTCAGTTTGAACGAGTTTGTTTGTCATCGACCGAAACGCGAAATAACTGTCCATCGACAAGTTCAGTTGTTTCCGCTTTGTTCTGTTCCGTGTATAAACAAAATAACTTTTGCTAATACCGAACACACAAGTCAAACCGAAGGCATGTGTTGCCTACCCATTCGCTACGAGAAGTCGGTTTATCCACAATTCAAATTTTCAGTCATACACAATCTGCGTTCAGATGTACTGTTTGGACATGACCTTTCCAAAATGCACCAAAAAGTCGAGATCCAGCGCTTGCTTATCTGCTTTTTCTGCTTCATATTGCTTGGCACTTTGTCTGGCTCCAGACTTGTGCTTCATGATGATGATGATGATGAGAGAAGGTATAATTGAGCCATCTTCGACTCCCTTGCGGGCTCAGGTTTTAATCACTACCAGCAAACGTCTAAAAAGCGGTTAGTTATTGATTAGAGCGATACAATTAACAGGTTGACGCACATTGATGCTTACCCTTTGCCAAAGATCAATAAACTTGTAGAAAATATCGCGGTTTACAATATTTTCAGTACTCTAGATCTGTGGAGCGCATATCAACAAATACCCCTTAGTGATGAGGATAAACCATTTATTTATTTTTGTGTGACTATCTCCTCCTGGAGGATGAGTCGGCTTCAATGAAGAGTCTTTGGAATTTAGGTACAAAACAGCGTCCCCAGCACCACTCGACGTTTGTTCGAGTCAGCTTCTCTAGCCTTTGCACAACCAAGTTCGACCTGCAAGCCAGCAGCGAGTTGCCAGAAAGAGGTAGTGTGCACCAACTAATCGTCTACGAGACTGTGCCCCAGATTTTCCCTCAGGGTTTTCTCCCGAAGCCTTTCCCGTGATCGAGTATAACGCAAGGCAACGGAGGTTTAAAATCAGGTTTTTCCTTCCCTTAGATTAAATGCCCTCCCAGGTTAACGAGCTCCATCTGGTTATCAGGCGCCAGTCACTCGCCCTCGCCCCTTCTTCTGTTGGTAGAAGCAGTTCTACCGGGCACGGGGAGCCACTCGTGCAGACCAGAAGCTGGACTTGGTTGTCAGAGGCTATTTGAGACGCGCGCCATACAGAAGCATTTTATTGACAGTGCGAGCTTATCCCAACTGCCACCCCCGTTTATGACAACCTTTGGAACTGATGAATACTGCCGCTTCCCATTCGCTTTTCCTTGCCTGATATGACATCATAAACTATCATTAACAACCTTCGGCAAGTTATCAGAACATTTGGCGAGCGAGGTTTTATACACTCTGATCGCGGTCTCTCTTTCTTGTTTACTGAACTAAGACAATTCCTCCACGACAATGGCATCGCCACTAACCGTACAATGCCATACAATCCACAGTGCAACGGTCAAGTTGAACGGCTCAATGGCACTTTATGGAAGTCAAATCGACTTACTCTGAAATCCCGTAGTCTCCCTACTAGCCAACGGGAGACGGTCGTTCTGAGTGCGCTGTACTCAATTCGGTCGCTACTGTGCACCGCCACAAACACCACACCACATGAACGCCTATTCGCATACAACCGTCGGTCAGAGACAGGTACAACCCTTCCTACGAGGCTAACTACACCCGGTATTGTGTTGCTCAAGAAGCATTACCGAAATTCCAAATACAATACTTTTGTTGAAGAATTTGAATTGTTAGAATGTAATCCGCAATATGCCCACGTGCGTTTGCCTAATGGTCGAGAAGATACAATTTCAATCTGTCATCTATCTCCGAAAGGTAACGATTGTCTGCAGATCTCTACTTTCCCAATCTTAAGGAAAACACGCCAGTTCACCATGACGAACATTCTGAAATTCCTGAATTTTGGTACTCATGATTGCGCAAAGTCTCTCGCTCCCTATTTTAATCAACCTGAAGCAACTGAATCAAAACTCGAATAGCATATACAAAAACAACAAAGAGTTCATTCCTACAATTTACGCAACAGACAAGCATGATATTGCACATTTTCTGTTTAACGGCATACTCTCATTCAAATTCGGAGGGGGGGAATACTATGGTATGCTATGAAAGCACAAGCCTGATCAAGGCAAAGTGCCGCACAGTCAGAGAATACTATGATTGAAGTTTGCTGCTATATGCTTTATTACCATCTCCTCCCTTATTATAATACACACCATACTCTCTCTCTCTCTTGCAGTCACTCTACTCAAATTGTGAATTGAATAAAGCCTAGTTTACAGGCAATCATTCTTCTCATTTGATTGTTTGATCGATCAATCAGAACAGTAACTAATCTCAAGAGCTTGATAAACATAAGCGTACACTACATAATAGATGAGTACGACCGATTTCTTACGAATTCCGTCGCCAAGCGCTCTGGAAACAGCACTTCTCTCTTTCTCTATATATATATATCACATTGAAAAAAATCGATAACCGATTCGCGTGGTACAAAATACAATGAGTACGAATCGCATGTGAGCACTTGGGTCTCCGAATAGCCAGCGCATTTATTTACAAAAAGTGACAGCACTCTGGGAAAGGCAAACCCATTGCCTGGTTGCACAGTCGCGAGCAACCGGCAAAGGTTGTCACAGCCGGGGGTGGCAGTGTGGATAAGCTCCCACTGTCTATAAAATGCTTCTGTATGGTGCGCGTCTCAAATAGCCTCTGACAACCAAGTCCAGCTTCTGGCCTGCACGAGTGGCTCCCCAAGCCCGGCGGAACTGCTTCTACCAACAGGAGAAGGGGCGAGGGCGAGTGACTGGCGCCTGAAAACCAGTTTGCTTCGGGCAGATGGAGCTCGTTAGCCTGGGAGGGCATTTCATCTAAGAGAAGGAAAACCCTGATTTTCAACCTCCGCTGCCTTACGGGATACCCGATCGCGAGAAAGGCTTTGGGAGAAAAACCTAATGAAAAATTTGAAACGGAGTCTGGCAACTCCCTGCTGCCTTGCAGGTCGCACTTGGTTGTGCAAAGGCTAGAGAAGCTGACTCGAACAAACGCCGAGTGGTGCTGGGGACGCCGCTTTGTACCCAAATTCCCAAGAATCTTCATTGAAGCCGACTCACCCTCCAGGAGGAGATAGTCGCACAAAGTAAAGTAAGGTAACCGGCAATACTGGAGAGTGAACGGTGCATGCATAGGCTTCGCTTCTGCAAAATCGATGACAAAACAATAAACAACCAGCATCGATGATTGTTTTCTGCTAATAGCGACTTAATTTCGCAACAAAATCAATCACATCGTTACCCACTAACCTGGCATAGCGCAAGAAATCAATCCGTCTCGGCATACAAAGTGGCAAAATAATGAGGATGGAGGACAAGCTGATGATAAATTGTCGATGCAAGTACCATGCATGACGAATTTCCGGGTTCGGTACGGCGTAATCAAACACTGAAGTTGAACGATAAGAAGCAAACTGAACAGAAAACGCTCAAGTGGAACGGTACACAACATAAAACTGGCACAGAACACGCATGTGTGATCAAAATCTTGTTGCAGATAGCTGGAAAATACGTTTAACCAGCGAGAATGGGCAAGGATGTGTTAATATAAACCCGAAAGTCCTTTGATGCTGAGGTGACAGCGAAGCGTGTGCACAGAGCTCGTACAATACCTCGCAATAAATAAAATGCTCATTTGCATACATCTAAATTACATACACCCAACATGGTGTTTGCACTCATCAGGTAGCGACAGCAGGATCGGGATTCGCATGCGCTTGAAACAGTGCAGGAATGGTAAACAAGTTGCGCTTGTATGCCACTGTTGAATAAGGCTGGTACGACCAACCTGTTCAATCACATGTGCCCAAACAGATGAAGATTGGTTTTAAACCCAGCATCATGTACAAAAATGCTCATTTGCATGCATTTCCATCGCACACACCCGATGACCAAAGGTTTAAACCCTATCCATATGTGTTTAGGCACATGTGATTGAACAGGTTGGTGGTAACAGCCTTACCCAACAGTAGCATACAAGCGCAACTTGTTTACCCATACATCTTTTACACTCTGGGTGGATGGTAGTTTGGGATCAGTAAATTATTTAAAATCACAAGCTTCAAGGTTGTAGCAATAGAACATAGAGTATATCAGTGCAAAAGCATCATTCGAAAAATTCGGCAGTCGATTTGGGCGGCAAAACTAATAGATCTACACTCTAAACGCACACGGATGTGCAATGGTTCACTACTTTTGTGATGTACAGCAAACACCGTGCGAAATTGATTTGCGCTTAATTACCTAAATGACTGAGGAACCAAACGTGCATGATTACAGAGATGCATCAGACGTTTTCGGTAGATCAAATGTTGAACTTTGATCCATGAACATAATACATAAAACCATGCGTGAATCGAAAATGGGTACCAGATGCAAAGAGCACCTGGTAAAAAATCAGCAACGCACGAAAGTTTGTACAATGTGAAAAATTACAGCGCACACATTGAATGAGGTGATTATGAAACAAAACGGGAGGATGTCAAAGGATCAAGGAAACGGCAAAGGTTGAGCCAATCGTAAACGGCTGTACAGACCTTTGAGGGAGAACGACGATCAAGTCGGATAAGCACTAACTAACTCACCTCCTTATCAGGAAAAGTGATAGTTTACTTGTGACTGGTATCTCTAAATATGAGATCTCCACTTCATTGAATAAATATTCAGTAGACCAAGCACATATTCACCGGGACATACTGCGTATTAACGCAGTGAGATTCTATAAACTGACGGTCAAAACAAACACATTCGATGTAATATCTGATTTATCCATCAGTATGAGCATTCCCCAGACAAGATGTGCGTTTGAATTGGTTATTGTTCCCGCATCTACGCGTCAAGCCATCTAGCAAGGAAAGAGTCCAAAAAATCTGTATTTGATTGTTGGAGTACGCCATTCACAAATGACGATTATAACCGCAAAATAATATTTTTGAGACAGATGTCACAGACATGCTATACGTAGAGAGTTGGGCAAAGCGCGGAGGAATATGGTTTACTGCAGTAGGCTGAAATAGTCTGACACTGTCCATGACTAGAGAAAAAGTTACAAGAAAGGGAATAAAGCGAGAGATATTGCGAAACACTGTGAGATAAAGAACACATTCTGTGAATTTCGAAATCTTCCAGGGTATAAACATTTAAGCGGAGCTAAACCTTCATGTCACAATGGAAGTAGTAACTAGATTCAAAAGACTAGAGCGATACCCCATAAGTTCGAAAATTTTGAACAGACCCATGCTGCAAAAATGTGCAAAATCCAATTTCGCACTTGCAACGAATTACTGATAAGGCATGTTAAACAAGCACTAAATCGTCATTTTACACCAGTAGAAAAATCGTCTGAATCGAGACTCGCACAATTGAGACGTTTCAATAAAATCTACCTTTATCCCACAAGTCACCAATTATAATCAGGTAGGTAATGCTGCATCCAAACGTGTAAATTGCAATCACCAAGGAACACACAACACTCATCCGTTTCCCACAGCAGGCGCTCACGGTTTCTTGGTACGTTGCAGTATTTGACCGATCGGCGCAGTGGGATAATATGATCAACGAGCCCCAGGCAATAAGGGCTAGAAGCTGAAAAAAGTGAAAAAAATAAAATTGAACGAAGTAAGTTAGAACAAGTGGTTAGTTAGGACGTTCCGATAAGATAGAGGCATTTAGAAGAATCGGGTAAATTTAAAATCCACACTTCGTCATTGAACGTATTCTGCCTCCCATGCAACAAAGCCCAGACGGTAATACGAGTGAACCGTATGGACAAATTTGTGTTTGCCTCACGCCTAACAATAGACGAAATCACAAACGCGGAGAGTGGACAGTGACGCGTAGTGGGATAGATGGCAAATAAGCTAAGACAAAATCAATCCGAATAAGGCTGCAGCAAGCTGTCGGTTGCAAACGAATGACGGTTGCATCTTTATCCTCGTCGGGGATGGATCTCAAATCCGGTCAGGAACAAAGCAAGTTGATTTAGAATAAACAACTAATCAATGGCGCACACATGCAGGCAAACAAAATGTGTGAATAAATAAATAAAGGTTCAATGCGATGTTGTATTAATGGTCTTTGAATTAAAATCGATAATATAAAATTGCATAACACGCATTTCTATTTCTATTTTCATTCTAATATCTGTCTAGGAGTGAGCAACCTGACAGCATCTTAGCCCACGTGCAGTCTCTGACTGTCCTGCACTTTGTCTGGATCATCATCATCATAACACGTAATGAAGTGCATTGGCGCCACTGACTTCCGTATCAGCCATTGCACCATCATTCGTAAATTATTAAGGCGTTGCTCACTCAAATCAAACCTGACTTCCTTCTGAACTCAATTCGGATCTAATATATTACATTACAGTTGGCAGATCAATTTAGCACGGTTATGGTATGGTATGAAAGCACAAGCCTGATCCAGGCAAAGTGCCGCACAGTCAGAGACTGCACGTGGGCTAGGATACTGCCAGGTTGCCCAGGCCCAGGCCTTGGCACGGTTAACTGCACAACAAGAAACGCAGACAGGTTGGAGATTAGATGGGATATCGGCTTTTGTTGCAGGACTCTTGGAAGGCGAGTGTCGAATAGGAACCACGGAACAGCGAAGCTTGAGCTCACAAATTCAAAAAATTCGAAATCAGACCGATCCAATGTTTCGTGAGAATGCAATATAAGTGATGTCTCTAACATTTTTACAGTAGTTGCACACAAAATCTAAACTACAAGGCAGCGGGGATGTGAAAAATATAATCGCAATACGCCATCTATCCGCATGCAAGAGGAGCTTGACTTGAACGCTAAAAGCGGTGTGCTAGTAATAGCTCATTCGATTCATCACCCAGGTTGTGAAAATATTATTATCTATTTCGTTAACAGAACATCAATACGTGCTAGCATTTGTTCACTAAAACCGATGCCATGAATGGCTTACGCGAGGGAAAGAACGTGCTGGTGGTGTTTGGAACAGGCAATATGGCCGGCGAACAACATAGAAAGGAGAGCAACAATAAGTTGTATCCTTGACAGCTCTTCCATAGAATTGCCTGTAAAACTGAAAACAACTGTTGTAACAGCGGTGTATAATACGATCAAAACTGAAAGCATGAAAGCTGTCATTGTACTTTTTTTCTCATTTACTTGCGACGTCATACTGTAGTGGGTGGGGGAATGATTGTGTCAGGTCATTTCAGGCCAACAAGTGGCGAACATCGGGTCAAATATTTACGTTACCACGTTACCCACCAACCCCCGAGTTTCATGGCAACTTGAACATTGCACCCAATTCATCCCTGATGTTAAGCTATTCAACGCTAATCGCGTTTACCCACGAATTCCACAATACACGAGAAGCCGATTCGTCAAAGTCGTTTATTACGCACAAGACAAATAGCAAAACAAACGCCTATCTTATGTAGGCAAAATAAAGAACCACATCACTGATCCTCAAACCTGTCTGTCCCGGTT
>JACCGJ010022477.1:0-12335 GCA_013407085.1 Atriophallophorus winterbourni
GACCGGAGTGCAGTTGTGGAACAAAGCGATGTTGGTCCAGCAGGCTACAACATGCCGAGTATCAACACAAAATTATTGCATAACTGTTTGTAATTACTTATCATTGTTGGTCAAAATACCATATAGTTTTACTAAAAAGTCTGTACCGCGTGAAATAACATGAAACTAGATGTAGATAGATAGACAGATAATTTGAAATCATTATTTATAAAATATCATTCATCGATGCTTTTATAATAATTGCATACTAGGCGGACTATCAATCGCTGGTTTGCAAGTGCAGATAACAAATGTTAGCCAAATATGGTCTCATTTATACTGAAGGCCTCCTGGATTGTTCGATTGCATTTGTCACATACTTCCGAAATACTGACGGAAAGATAACCAGTGTTATATCATATAACGCAGTAATCACGATTCTCTGGCAATTGTGTCTGCATGGAGTCCCTCTGATGGAATCGTTTGTGAAGATGCCGATCGTGAACGAAGAAATGTGTTGGCTCACGCTGAATTCATAATGTTTACCTGAAATATGTTGAAATAAGTGCGTTTCTTCTTTACTTCATATACTATATAATTGATTCAAACGTAATTCGGCTCAGGTACAAATTTTACCGTTAATCAAATTCTTGACTCTCACGCACCGAACACTGCACGGTATGAGCTCAGACATAACAGGTTCTGAGTTCAGCACACAATGTAGTTGACGTTGTACATGTAGGCGCATCTATTTTGGATCTTCAGCAACTCGTTCATATTTTCAGATCCTAACCATACCTCCACGTTGTCCTCTTGCAAATTATGAGTGAATTCAACTAGATTGTCCTCCGCAATACAAGTTCGTGGTAAAAGGAACTTTTGGAGAAATGATTCGATACCAAATGTATTTAAACATACTCGGCATATTTTAATTCTGAAACTAACCTGATACCATGGTCAACTCGAAAGAAGATCCGATTCTAGTTCCCCCACTAGTGTATTCGAAAACCTCAGCGATTTTGCTCGTCACGGTTTGGGAAGTGAAGGCGTTGATTGCAGAATTGGGCGAGATAGAACGATCGTTTGGTATAACTCTAGTAAAACAATGGCCTAAAGTTCAGAATTGACCGTGAGAGGACGCATATTGATATTGTTAAAGACGAGAATGGATTAGGACAGGGTAATGAATTTGACGAACTTGTTTTATAACACTAAAAGGTGCAAACGGATTTATCACGTGACACACACAGGCGGATGCAGTTATATTCATAATCCTCTCAACGAAATTCGTGTTTCTTTGTATTTTCACGACACAACCCACGAAATTATTTATGCAGTTTGTACACATTGTAGGATCGGGACTAGAATGAATTAGGCGTAGAAACATTGGCAAACACTGTTTGCACGATTAAACCTTCACACCATGTGACCACACACTTTTAGATGGGCTGAAATCGCGAGCTTCAGCGAAATCCGTGAGCAAATCACTTTTTAGGACAAACATCATGGCAGATTACTACTGTTCACAATCATATGATAGAAACAGTAAGATCAGCATGAGCTTTCTTCTTAAGTATGGAGAATGGGTTAACATGGGTGCTCTTGTAAGCCAGTTATAATTCATCGTCACACAACCAACCGCACATGAACATAATGTGCTAGAAACTATGATGGATTCACCGACTATGTCTCGTTCAACGGTGGCTAAGAATTCTTATATTGTTTGTCAATTATTTATTGTTTCAAGACATACAAACCCTGATCGGAACTAACCCCACGTAATGTGCGCACGATAGCGAAGGCATGCGGAAAGATATGTTTGTATGTTGAGTGTATTTGATGTAACAGGTTAGTCATATACTATTATTCAACATTGACATACGTGGTCACATATTGTTCAAAATGTATAGAGTGTTTCCATGGTTCCGAGCTCTGACTGCACGGCCCATAAGAATGCACGCGAATTTGCAAATTAGACGAACTTTTCTTGAAATCCTCATATATAAATATAAAAATCGATATTCCACTTGTTTCGCAATTTTGACTGATTGCGCCATCTTTGACACGTACTCAACTTACCTGCTCAAATAATCATCATGCAACACTTTTATCAAGATCAAACATCAAATGTTTGTAAAGCAACGCACAATGCTTGATAAATAAGTTACCTGACCTAATCGAGCTTCGTCAAACATATTCACCACTCCTGTTAACTGTAACGGAAAACAGGTTCAATCAGCAATTAGATGAGGACGAAATTTCCATTCCAAACATGTTTCTTTTTCATCGTGATCGTATGGACCGTGGAGTTGGAGGTGTTGCCATTCACTATGATCAACACGTTACATTCAAAAAAATCACGGATAATGATTTGCTACTGCAGACGAAGCATGCAATGCTAGTTTAATTGAGAAAACTCAGCTGAATGTTTCCAGATATTGAAACAACGTCCTCGTCAATGGTGACTTTAAACTCCCAAATATACTAAAAAGCGAGATTGCAACGGTGAATTCTCTTGATAACTTATTCTACAAAATGTTCAACGAAATTCCTTTATTCAACCACATCTCAAGCAGCAATCTCTTCAGAGGCACAATTACACCCTCCATACTCGATCTTGTTCTGAAGAACGAGGAAAATGTCATTGAGGATATACGCTATGAAGCACCACTTGAAAAGAGTGATCATGTAGTCATTGTTTTTGACTATACATGTGAAGCGAAAATAGCAAGTGATGCTCAGAAGTTGATAAAAAACATCTATACGTTTGCACTATCAATGTTTCTACAAGAAGTCACCGACTGGGCACCGAGTCAATAAGGTACCGTTTCCACATGATCTACTGTCTGCATTGGGTGCATGCAGAATAAAAATCAATCCAATATATTCTGGGTTTTTTCACGCGCTCTGACATCCCTAGGATGTCCAATGTCTGCCTAGAGAGAGACCAAATAATGGTTATGGTTTTATTTTTCCTCACATTCCGAATAATTACTGGGAAAAAATCCGATTCAGAGACAATAAGAAATGAAGTGCACGCGTATACCACACAATATAATCCATGAACTCTCAGACAAAATATAATACAAGAGAGATTTTTAAACGCCATTATTGCATGTTCCGAAATCTTGCGTCGGTTCTTGGATGAGCAAGTCTTTCTACCAATCCTTCTGTTTCTAAATAAATGAACTATTATATGAAAGAATGAAAATTTCGTGGTTTTCTTTAGAGGCAACATGTATAATTGCCGCAGTTTTTTTATTAAATAGGTATGCGCTTTACCACGCTCCAGTTTTCTTCCTATATTTGCTACGAATTGTCTTCTGGTTTGAGCAATGTTTTGCACAAACTATTAACCACTCACGAGACATTTTTAATCATTTAATTTCAACTTACACTGAGTGCAACGACAAAATCGATCTTACGGAATTTAGCCAATCATAGGCGTTGTGATCTATGTGTGCAATCTACATCTCTTGTGTGAATGGTTTTTTTTATACTTTTCGTCCGCATTCTACGTAGCACGGCAGAAAGTGCGGGTAAGTATTGAAGAACATTATTCAAATTATTAGATCCAAAACCTGTAATATATAATGATTTCGTTTTGAAAAACAATCAAGATTATGGTAGTTATATTACAATCAGTTAATTCCATTTTGTGTATTATAATCATGAAGCGACGAACACCATTCTATTTATCCTATTTATATTTAAAACCTATTCAGCGAGAATCAGATAAACTCCGCGATCGTAAACTTTTGAATTGAGATGTGGTTAATCTAACTTGTTATATTGAATAAATCTAAGTTAGTTATTCGATCTAGTGGATATAATAGGTAGATGTGCGACAGCATTTCACAAAATACCTGTGTCCGGTTGATAACAAAAACATATTACCTTACATGAAATGGTTTTCTTAATTGAAAGTCAAAATCAGGATAACGATCTCTAGATTTTTCGCAAATGTCATTCTAAAAAAGAGCCTTTAGATAACTTGGCGAGTAAAACATGTACTTGAGTGCTCACTTTGAAAGAATAGTTTGAAAACCAAGCCTCATGCTGATTTGCTCTTAATACAGGACGGTTTTTCACCCGCTTTCGGTTTACGTCTACTTTTTCCGTCTTCAATTATGTTGGAAGTTTATACAGGATTCATGCTTCTGATTGATGTAAGACAATTGTAATTCATCATACGCTTCAGAATAACAACGACGTATTCGATCAACTTCTACCATCAAAACAACAAAAAATTATCATTCATATTCGTGTACTGGAACAATCGTAAATTATTTTTCAAAATTATAGCCATTAGTGGATTTTTTCGACACTAATCACGATATTGGCAAATGCGGTAGACAAAATCGTAGCATGAGACGTGAGGTCCTTTAAATGCGTGCTCAAGGGCTTCCTGGTTTTCTGCGACGAAATTTCTGACCAGTTTAGCCTTGAATGTTGCCAAGAATGATAGATATCGATCATTTCAAAAATGGTTAATGCGATCAAGCTGAGACTCCGTCAATCAAAACAGAATATTCAAACGCCTGTTAGAATACACGATCGTGAAGAAAATCATCATTGATATCTTGATAAATAACTTACACGCGCTCTGATTGTCATCAAAACCATATTCAGTCTAAGTATGTTTCTTCAGGATTGCGATTTCTTGAAATATTGATACTGCTCTCACTTACGAGACTAATAAAAAATTTTCGCATTTAAATATTTGAGGGACTGGCGGTTGGCGAACTTCACAACCTGCACGTTATTTCCTTCTAATACTGGTGTTCAAAGTTTGATTTGGAATTGTTTCCCAACGTCGCCACTGATTAACCATTTTTCAAAATAAAACAAATCAACCGTCAAGAAACGATGCACGACTGTGGCTCACAAGTTACATTATTGTGTACATATTTCTCATGTCTCTTCTGATAGTGTTCTCACCGATCCTGGACATTGAATGGTGTGGACTGGGCATGAACGAAGAATAATGTCCCGTCCAACGTAGGCCACTCTTTCCCAACTCCAAAATTCATATTCTCCATTCAAATGAGAACATCTATGGATGTTGGACAATTGGTCTGTTTTCTTCAAGGGCCTCTTGGTAAAGCCAATATAAATGATTCATTCGTGAACCATATCGGCAAGTAAACATATGAAAATGCCTATATTTTGAACATGTATGATATTCTCATGTGAATATCAAGATTTAATTGAGACATACTGGATATAATTAATTATTGATTGTAAAAAGTACGACTACAACATGTGCATGCCTGGTAGAAGAACATTCTGCGGAAAATAAATGAACTTTGCTTAGGGGTTGCGCTACATGAATTTGTTAATTTGTAAGAATGTGAAGCACAATTGAACTCGATAAAAATATGCACGGAACGTTCGTGTTGATAGTCTTTTGTGTTAAAGTAAACCTACGAAAATCTTGGTGCATCGCCCACCAATTAAAAACGAACGATTAAAATTTTGTGTCTAGAAAGAAACACAGGTTCACTGCAAAGACAAATATTATGCTATATATCGCTATATATCGTAGTAAATGATTCGTTCTACAGCATTGAAACGTGGAGTATCCAGGCAAGACACGAAACGAAGCTGAATGCTTTTAATTTACAGAACATCCGGGACATCTTGAAAACATCTTGAATTGACAAAATAACGAAAGCTGTATATCTTTTTTAATGCTGGTCTACAGAGCATGTTTAACATAATACGATTTTGCCGACTACGCTCACCGGGTTTTGTGTACAGAAATTATGAAAATCTTATTCAGAAAGATCTACTCAATTTCGGATGAAATCAGGAAGAAAAACATCGGTCAAACCTCACTTGCGGTAGAAAGTCGTTTGCAAAAGAGTTATGAGATCTTTCGATATTGGAACAACAAGTCTTAAAAATACTGGCTATTTACCGCTTACTTTGTAGTCACTATTTAAAAACTAGTGAAGAGCAGGTTAATCAGGTGCAATTAACCCCGATCAATCGCGTACTGGCTATCGCTGTGAGAACTTTGAGTAAAATTGTCACTCCTGAATTGGACTGTTTAGTCATTCGCAATGCTGTGGAACATGGAAGCATCACGTTTATGTGAATTACATTCACGGGCAAAGTTCATCAAAGAATGCCAACAATCCTGTTGTGTGGCAAAAAAGTAACTGTTCAACCAAAGTAACTGTAATCGTTGAATTCTCCGATCCGTTTTTCAAAAACTCATTATTTACTAAGTGGACCGAAAGATTTCATGAGTTAATTGTTCCCGAATTAATTCAATATCAAGTGTCCAAGCTTCTCTCGTGAAGTTAGGTCGATTTTCCCTAAACGTCTTGCGTATGGTTTGCTTGCACCCAAACTAATTTCAAGGTAACCACTCTATTCTCGGCATTAACTACAATGTTTAATGTATGTTATGTTGTTCTATAAACGCTGGTGTTTCATAAATCTCTCGACAGCTGAATGGATGGAGCGGATTTAGCATTCAAATGCTTAGCCGACGGGTTAACTGGATAGACGTTTATTCGAGGTATTCGAACACTCGTGCACTAGGATACTGTTTTGTCTTGCAAAATGTTTATATGAAGATTATTGCCACCGATCTGTCATCAATTAACGGAAAAGCTCTTCATCTGCATACATGCAAACGAAACTAATACGTACAATTGACAAAATGAACTACATGCCTCGTATCATTCTTGCAAATATAAACTAATGTTGAACAATGAAGACCAATGAATAATTCTAGAACGACCAACCACGTGATCATATGCGTAGACATTACACATGGAGTTTTGTGTGGTATAATTGAATCCGGGCATATCTAGCATTTATATTTCTTTGCACTTCGTACTGTGGCCGGTAAAAAACTTGCAAACTTTGAACTCGATTTGTTTTCAGCTAAGAGACAGGAATAAGGTTTCACTGTCTAACTTTCAAATACCGCCTAAATGATAGTTAAACATATCGAACTATCAGAAAAATCATAGATTCTCATTTACGTGCATCATCATCGCAAACACCCGGCAAGAGATTTGGACCTGTTTGGTGAGTGTTGTTAAAATTTGCATATATTCAATCAGTGGAAGAATGGCTAGGAAAGTTTGCCTTTGTGAGCCACTGTTGGGTAAGGCTTGTTTCATTACATGGAACCAATCACATGCAGATAGGTTTGGACCAATATTCATGCACACATATATTAGTAATAATTATACCCATAAGCATGAAAAATGATTCTCATCTGCCTGCGTTTCCATCAAACACGTCACGGCAGGTTTCGCGTTATATGCACTCATCCGCTTGGAACAGTGCGATCGTGATCTCAATGCTTTCAAACAATGCACCTAGTTTTACTGGATGGCCAACCCTAACATAAATTGGCTTACAATCGTAACGTATATGCGACAAACATTAGAACAAACGATATTCAACTGACTCCTACGATTTTCAGACATCACATTGGTGATTCAACTTGACAGACAGTCGTTTCATGTGATCCTCAGGAAAATGTTTTCTTTCCAGTAACCTGGAACTTTTGAAAAATGAATATTTAATAAAATAAAAAAAAGCTTAGTATTGTTTTCCATCTTCCATCAGTGACAACACCGGCAATCTCACGCACATTGGTGATCGGCGAATTCGCGTCGTTCAATTGTTTGACGGATATCAACATTTTAGAATTCTTTCAGACTTGGATCATCAACGGGAACACAGTCTTAAGTTCAAATCCACCGCCATGGATGAGAATAAGCGAAAACGGTGTGTGTAATAAGGAGAGATAACAATGCGTATTTTACCACATGTTGAATATCTATATTCAACATAAATATGTGTTGATCTCTATTTAGCAAATCGTTGATTGCCAATGATATTGTGGAACGTTCAGAAAACAAGAAGACATTCCAGATCGGTGAACCTTTACGAATTTCGTGAGTGAACAACGGTTAACCGATTCCCAATCCCTCATGACTTTAAGCTGCCTAATTTGAGTACATTGTATGGTTTCTCTTTTGTTTCTAAATAATTCATCAATTGATTCAATCAGCTCAGTTTGCCTTAAGTAAACGCGAAAAATGTGGAGGATGTTTTATTAAAATTTATTTAATTCAATATATGTGTACATTTAAATGAGAGAATTTGGTGAACGCATGGTGAACGCATTCTAAGCCCATCAAATAGACCTGTAATTCACATTCGTGATTTTTTGTGATACATAGCTCGGTATGGTGCTGAAACTACAGACGTTTGCTTATATGCAAATTAATTATTTCAAAATGTGATGTTTCCCGAGCAAGTTGGATGTCTGCTGACTGTGAACTGCGCAACAATTAAACATGTAGGCACATATACTTGTCAATATTCGAATATGTTGAGTCAACAATTTACTGTAAATGTTGAAGGTGAGTTTTAGTAAATAATTACTAATTCAAATGAGATTCTGAGCCTTGCATTGCTGTGACATTGAAATTTATTATCCCATACGTGTGTGATCACAGATGAAAATGCATGTTTGTGTTATGTAGCAGGATCGGATATATTTTTCATCAGAAAAATGAAAGATTGCAACAAAGAAACAACGAGGCCGGTTAGATTCATAAAATTGCGGAAGTTCATGATTAAAGTGTAACACAGAGGATGTTTACTGTAAATGGAAAATGCTGATTAGCGTTCTTCCGAAATGAGAATATAATAAGAGGCTTCAAAAATTCCGAAATACTTCTAGACTAAATGGTTTCTAAATAATGATTATGTAGCGTATATATATTGATGATGCCATCCGTAAAACGTAAGTTAATGTAACAAAGTGCTCGCAGATCATATTCCTACTCCCCTTTTCTGATAAGTTTAAACAGGAGTGCATGAAATGCGCATTTTGTTTATAGGGATAGTTTATTTTAGTTATTTGAAATATCTGTATTGCAGAGACGGTTTTCGAATTATTAGACGAGATCCCAATATGAGCAAGCTGACAAAGCAAATCAACTGTTTCGCAACAGTCTGAATTTGGTGAGGAGCAATGTCACTTACTAGTTGCAGTGTGATGTCCTGTCATACAATATTTCATTGGATTTTATTGGAAATTCAGGTCGACACACATCCATCAAAACACCAGGCGCGCACAATTTCGTTACTGCTCAGGAAACGAATGTGATTTGTCAAGCAACTGGAGTTGTTGCTATTCCACAGGCAGAAATTAGCTGGTTTAAAAATGGCACGAATTTGAATCACAGAGGAGCTGTAAGTTTCGTTCATGAAACTTTTCAAATTATTCCAAAATTCTTAAACAAAAAAGGTTAATGTGTGTTTATCAAGAAGGAATTGACTCCATTCAATCAAAAAGTTATTGTCCACGCAGAGTTGCACTGCGTTGATTGCCTCAAATCTGTCACGACATTTCCCAGCAAATTTCACCTTTCTCGGCCATTTGATTCCTGGAAAATTAATTCGATAAAATATATCCATATTTTGCCTTGGAGTAAAAACATTTTTGAATAATATATGTATGCTGTTATGCTATACGTATTGAAATAGGAAATGAGAGACTATCTTAGGAATATGAGTTTAATTGTTTTGTATCCAGCAGCAAAATCAAAGAGTTAGTGTTGGTAACCATACAATGTACTCACATTAGGCAGCTTAACTGCTGATGTGGTGTCCAATTTGTAGAAAAGCCATCTGGGAGTAGGAAACGGATCACCGATAGCCACACACAAAATTCGTAAAGGTTAACCGATCTGAAAGGTCTTCGTGTTTTCTGAGCGTTCTACAATATGATTAGCAATCAACGATTTGCTAAATACAGATCAACACATATTTCTGTTGAATATAGATATTTACCATTTGTTACAATAGGCATTGTAAACTCTCCTTTATATAGCACACGTTTTTCGCTTATCCCCATCCATGGCGATGGGTTTTAACTTGAGATCGTGTCCCGTTTGATGATCCAAGACGGAGGCAATTCTGAAATTCCGATGTCCGTCAAACAATTGAAAGAAGAGGATTCGCCGAACACCAATGTGCGGGAGATTTCCGGTGTTGTCACTGACAGAAGATGGAAAATAATACTAAGGTTTTTTTTATTTTTTATTTTTCTATTTATATGATGTCTAAAAATCGTGAAATTCAGTTGGATATCGTTTTACCAAAGTTCTTCACTTATACGTTGCGCTTGTAATTCAATGTTTGGTATGGTTGTCTATCAGGTACAACTAATCGCATTGTTTCAAAGCATACAGTTCACGATCGCACTGTTTCAAGCAAATGAATACAAACAACGTAAAACCTGTCGTGAGGTGTTTAATGGCAAAGCAGGCAAATGACAATCATTTTTCATTATTATGGGTATAATCAATAGTATTATATTTGGGCATGATTATTGGTCCAAGCGAAACCGGTCGTGGTGAGTTTGTGTGTCGGAAATACATGAAGATGAGGTTTTGTTCAGAGTGAATCCTGATACTCACAATTGAAAACGTGAATGAAGAACGACCAGTATATCGATTGTTTTTCTCTAACTATCCACTCAGCTGTTGACAGAACAAAAGAACACTAGCGTTTGTAGCGCAACATAGCATACATTTACATTGTAGTTAATGGGGTGAATCGGGTAAGTACTTCAACATCACTTTGGCTGCACGCAACATTTATGCAAGACGATTGGGGTAAATCGACCTAACGTCACTGGCGAAGCTGGGTCAATTGATATTAAATTTCGTCAAAGTTCTCTCTCCGTTAATTCGGGAACAATGGACTCATGAAATCTGTCGGTCGACTTAGTACATAATCAGTTACGCAAAAACGGATTGGAGGATTCAACGGTTTCCGTTATTTTGGTCGAACAGTTACCTTTTGCCACACAACAGGTTTGTTGGCATTCGTTGATGGACATTGCCGATGAATGTAATTCACGAGAACGTGATGTTTGCATGTTCCACAGCTTTGCGAATGACTAAACTGTCCGATTTAGGATTGACAATTTCACCCAAAGTGATTACAGCGATAGGCAGTACGAGAGTGATCGGGGTAAATTGCACCTGATTAAGCTGCTCTTCACTAGATCTTGAAAAGTGACTCCAAAGTAAGCGGTAAATAGTCAGTTTTTGAGACTTGTTGGTTCAATACCGATTGATCTCATAAATCTTTTGCGAAAGAATTTGTAACGCAAGTGAGGTCTGACCAATGTTTGTCTTCCCGATTTCATCCCAACATTGAGTAGATCTTTCTGAATAAGATTATTATAATTTCTGTACACAAAACCCGGTGAACGTAGTCGACACAAACGTATTATGTTAAACATGTTCTGTAGACCAGCTTTAGTAAGAAATTGAGCATTCGTTATTCTGTCCATCCAACATGTGTTCAAGATACGCCGGATGCTCTGTAAATTAAAGGCATTCAGCTTCGGTATGTGTCTTGCATGGATAGTCCTTGTTTCAATGCCGTAAAATGAATCATTTACTACGAACGCGATATATAGCATAATCGTCGTCTTCACAGTGAACCTGGGTTTTTTTCTAGATACAAAACTTCATTCGTTCGTTGTTAATTAGTGAGCAATACACCAAGAATTTCGTAGGTTTTATTTAACATAGAAGACCGTGAACACGAACCTTCCATTCAGATTTTTTTATAATTCAAGTGTGTCCTACATTCGTCCAGATTAACAAATTTGTTTTGCGCAACCTATGAGCACAGTTCTTCTATTTTCCGCAGAATGTTCTTCTAACAGGCATGTACCTGCTGTAGTGTTATTTTGTGAGTGTTGATAGGGGCTGATATGATGCAGCGAATATATAGGATTATATACCGTAAATCTCAATTTAAACTTGATATTAGTATGAGAATAACATGCGTGTTCAAAATTTAGGCATTTTCGTCTGTTTACTTACAGATATAGCATTTGAAACGGCTTTTCCAAAACGCCCTCGAACTGTGCAGACATCGATGGACGTTTTCAGTTGAATTAAGAATGAGAATTTCGGAGGTGAGAAAGATTGGTCTTTATTGGACGTGGCATTAACCTTTGATTTGCCCAGTCCACACCATTCAATGTCTAAGAAGCGGAGAGATCACTATCAGAAGAGACATGAAAAATATGTACATAAGATGATAACTTGTGAGCCACAGTCGTAAATGTTTTCTTGACTGTGTATTTTATATTTTGTGCCGCTGTAGATGAATTCGAAGCTGTTTTGTTTTCAAAGGTGAATGGAAATCTTTAATTATATCAATAAAAGTTTACGTTTTTTGATGTTAATTATTCCGATGTAAACAACTGTGTGTTTAAATTAATTTGGTTTATAGAAATTCCGTTTAAACAAATAAATGCCTTTGTTACCCACGTCTTTTTT
>JACCGJ010022478.1:0-31434 GCA_013407085.1 Atriophallophorus winterbourni
GTTTCTTTGTTCTCACTATCGCATATATTGATTCATACGTTCATTCACTAAATATGGTGCTTTCTAAATACTTGAAAACATCTCGAAACTCACGTGTCACTCCACGATCGACTAAATGTTCAGTCGTACTAGACTCGAATATGTCTACTCTACTCTCTAAATTACACAATTTGGAGACTAATTTTGAAACCATGGTGGATAAAGTGAACAGTATATCGCGCCTTTTTACGGTACTAGAACCGTTGGCAATACTTCTCGACCCCAATTATAATGTTGACTATGATCTGCTTCAACGCACAGGACGCTTCGTTGAATCTCTAACCTCGGAAATTGAGCAACGGAGAATCAGAGCGAAGAACTTAATCCTTTTAAATATAGCAGATAAATACCCGTTGGATGAACTTAAACGGTCAGTTCTTTCTCATTACGGCCTTCCGGTTGACTCAGCATCGCTTACCAGGCTTCGTAAATCATCCATTGCTGGCCGCACCCCCATTCTTTTTAAATTTAATAATGAGAATTATGCTTCTCATGTGTTGAAAAATAAGCACGTTCTAGCTTCTGTTGCTAGATTCTCGAATGTGTTAATTAAACGCGACAACACACCCCTACAACGTAAATTTGCCCGCCAAGTTCCCGCTCCAGTGAGAGTAAGCTCTCAATCCCCATCTTGTAATAAGATTTCCACCTCGACCGACATAGACATGCTACCTGAAAATATTACAATCAGCTCAGACGCCGGATCACCGGCTGCACCCCAGGATACTGCTAAGCCACAAGCTATCCCTCGACCAAATCCTAAGGACGTCAAAAAGGTTAAACTTCCAACGTTCAAAGCAATGGGTCCCCTTCTAAACAAACCACCAAGCATTAAGCCACTGGTGAACGATTCTTTTAGGAACAGTAATTCTAGATATTCTAGAAAGTATCTCCATCCATTACCTACGCAACCTCCCATTTACAAGTATTGTGGGTATTCACCTTATGGTTCCCCTAATTATTCTACATGGTATTCCTACCCTTACCCCAATCAGCATGGTGACCAGACACAAAAACTTAGTTTAAATAGAAATGGACACCTCAACTTTAATTTACCTTATGTTTATCCCAATCCACATACTGTCATGTCACCCCAAAGAAACATGCACAGTATTTCATCTTGGCCACAACCTGCTCCACAGGTTTATCCATCTTATGCCCCCAGCCATTTTTACCAAGACTATTCACCACAGTCAAATTTTCCACCAGTGTTTCCACCCGTATACAGGATTTAACACAATCTAGTTCGAAATCCCAGGTCCCCCTCACTAACACATCTATCTTTACTCCCGCCATCAGCATCCTTCTATTTAATGCGAGATCTATTTCTTCCAAAATGTCTGATCTTCAATTTTTCCTGTCTGCTAACCCAACTGATGTAGTTCTAATCACTGAAACTTGGACAACTGATGAAGATATAGACGCTACACTTTCTCTACCAAATTATAATATTTTTCGTAAAAATCGGTGCTCCACTCGTGGTGGTGGTTGCATCATATATATTACTAAGAATATTCCTGCCAATCATCATTGTTCTTCCTCACTGGATGAAATCGATGATTCCATATGGATACATATACCTTCATTAGATGCCCTTTTCGGTTGTATTTACAACCCACCTCCTCCATCCTTACACAATCTTGATAAGATTAAAAATGCTTTTATTGAAGTTTCTTTGAACCCTTTTAAAAAATAAACTTATAGCTGGTGATTTTAACATGCCTTATACATGCTGGAACTCGCCTCTGCAATCTAGAAAATTTTCCTCTTTTTCCGAAGCAATCAACCTACTAGGTTACACCCAAGTAGTTGATAAACCTACAAGGCACTCAAACCTTCTAGACCTTATTTTTACATTGGGTCCTAATGCTAGTAATGTGAAAGTTATAGCACCCCTTCCTGGTTGTGACCATAACATGGTCACGTGTCAACTTCATTTTTGTGAGAATCGGACCTCTATGTTGATTGGACAAAGTTTTCGACTCTAATTAGAAACTTCGATTGGACTGACTTCTTTATATCTCCGGATTTTAACCTTATCTCTTCAATATTCCATAAGAACTTATCTAAATGTCTCGTAACTGCATCAACTTCTCGGAAAACTAAATCAATTAAACTTGATAAAATAAACCTTCTTGAAAAAAAGATAGCCCGTCTTTCTGCTTTTGTAAACCACACACCAGACTTTTATTCATTTTTACGTCTCAAGGAACTTCTTAGCTCTTTTACAACGATCAAATTACAATTCATCGAGAATCAAGAAAGAATGGCCCTGAACAGTGCTTCGAAGACCAAGTCTTTGAATAATCTAACGAGATCTCGATATAATCTAAGTAAACATGAAATTTCTACAATTGTGTTCTCCCATGATGATATGGAATCATCCACATCAGATTCTTCAGAAATAAGTATGCTATTTTTAAACTATTTTAGCCAATCATTCAATACCAACATATACCCTATTCCAGGTCAAAATACCAGCGTACACCGTGTACTCCCAAATCAAAATAATAATTCCATGTGTATTGATTCCATCTCCTTTAGTTTACAAGAAGTTAGCTCAATGTGTCGGCGAAGCAAAGCTTCTTACAAGCCTGATACTGTAGGCTTTCGTTCCAGCAATGTTGCAACTAAATACGGATGATATACCTTTAATTTTATTAAACCTGTTTAATCTTTCTGTTAAATCTGGTATATTTCCCCTCGAATGGAAACATTCTGTCATTATACCTCGGTTTAAAACAGGGAATTCGCACATCATCACTAATTATCGCCCAATTAATCACACACCTTTTCTCTCTATGCTATTCGAAAAGTTGATCAAGAACGCACTAATAGCTTACTTAGGCCCAAACGCTTTCTCTCCATTCCAACATGGCTTTTTAAATCAGAAGTCCTGCATTACCTGTCAGTTGGAATATTTAGACTATGTAACCACCTCCATAGATCATGGATTAGCTATATTGACAGTTTTCTTAGACATTACCAAAGCATTTGATAAGGTTCCTCATTCTCTTCTTCTTCGAAAATTATCATCACTTGGTATTTCCGGACCCCTATTTAATTGGTTTTGTTCATATCTTTCTGATCGTACCTTCTCTGTTTCCGTTAATGGCATATCCTCTGAAACACAACCTATACCAAGTGGAGTCATTCAGGGTAGCGTACTAGGTCCTCTCCTTTTCCTTATATATATTAATGATGTGCAACATTTTGTAAAAAACTCAAAGCTCTTTATCTTTGCGGATGATATTAAACTTGTCTTAGCTTTTCCAGCCATAGAGATATCACAGGCTATAGACTCCCTCAACGATGATCTTTCAACCCTTTCAAGTTGGGGCTCACAATGGGGGTTAGAATTCTCAGCTCTGAAGACGCAATTCATGGGTATACGCTGCTCAATACCCCCTGCTAGTATCATTCTCAACAATACACCACTCGCACCTTCTAACGAAATCAAAGACTTAGGATTTAGGTATTCTTCATCTCTTAATTTCAACGAACAAGTAAGATTTCTCATAGCAAGAGCTAGACAGAATTTTGGTTTGATCAATCACAAATTCCTCCTTCGTGAAAGTAGACTGAGTCTATATAAAATGAAAGTATTACCGATTCTTGATTACTGTAATATAGCCTACTCTCACATCGCTAGGCGTGACTGTATTCTCTTAGAAAGCCTTCAACGTAGAATTAGCAAAATCATGTTAGGCTACTCTAATCCTTCATCTTATAAAGTACGATGCAGTCTACTAGGCATTGACCCGCTATGGTTACGTAGAATCCGCCTTAATCTTTCTCTTTTCTTCCGAATCATCACAGAGCACCAAGTTAAGATTAGGTCCACAATGCGCTTCCAAGATTGTAATCGTTATGTACGACGTAACCGAATGAGGCTATTACATATTCCCCTTACTCGCACTAAAGTTCGACAAAACTTCTTTTTAATTAGGTATGCACATCTTTGGAATTCTCTTCCACTCCATTTTCGTATGTGCACTTCTACAGGTAAATTTAAAGCACTCGTAGAATCTCTTACTGCTCCATCGCTATGTGAAATTCTCAAAATAAACACCTCTGTAGACAATATATTTTGTCACGGTATTCCTGGTTATTGAACCAATTGTAAGTATTTTGTACATTAGCACACGCATAGAACAGTTCACAATGTACAAAATACATTGTATTATAAGTGTCAGGTTACCTAAGGTCTATGTATGTTGCATCAAAACTGGGACTCGTAGTATATGTATCTATACTTATTGTATCTCTATTGTATCTGTCTAGGCCTGGACAACCTGACAGTAGCTCAGCCCACATACAGTTTCTGTCTGTGCAGCACTTTGCCTGGATCAGGCTTGTGCTTCCACTTCAATAGGCTCATTTCACCCACCTTTTGGTTTAAACATAGTTATCCTTAAATAAATAGAAAATTGTAACATCTAAAACATTAATTTTTATGATTATCTTTTATAACGCAGCTGTAGTGTCAGGTTACCTAAGGTCTAGGCATGTCTCGTCACATTGCCACACTTCTTCATCGTAACCGTGCGTATTATAATCATTTTCACCATATGACCATATCCTTAACCGTGATCTGCTTATATTTAACCCATTTATATATGAAAATATGGTTTGTCATAATATATTTACTAAAAAACAAAAAAAAATGAAAAAAAAACGCTAAAAATGCAAAAAAATACTGTTTTTTTGATCTTTTTTATCGTTTATAATCGATTTACTATTTCTCTTTGATAACCTCTCACCATGATGGTGAAGAGAATATCTTTAATTGTGTTCCAGTGTCTCCGACTCCCAAACCAACTCCGACACTGGCCCTTGCTCCTTCCGCATACGACTGATTTTTCTATATGGACCGAAAGCCCTACTGGCGAACAGTTTTGGTTTCCTTATTTCCGACAATTCTTCAACTTTCTGGATCGTACAACTGGCCCAAACCTCATGCAATTTAAACCACAATCTCTCCCCATCCCCTTCATTTTCTATATTTTTTTTTCAATTCAACTTCGGTTTTTTATATACTTTTCTTCAATCACATCCACCAACATTCCCAAGAAGTCAATTTATATATTTATAAAAAAAACTTTCTTTATTTCGTAAATTTATTTTTACTGTGACAATTAAATCTTCATGCGCACCATTTCTTTTATAATTCTTTTGTCTTTTATTTTCTTTCTTTCAATCCCTGCTCCAGAATTGATCGCATCCCCTTCATTTGATTATTTCGAGGCAATCTAAATGAAACTTCATCACTGTGTGACATTGCGCGAAAAATTTAACTTTCTTACCCTTGTAAATTTACCATCCTTTATTAATCAGCAAAATGTTCAAAAATTCCGCTTGATAAGGTCATTTTACAATTTATTTATTTTGTACACATTGATAACCTGATCATGCTTTGCATGCCTTGGTTTACCAAGAATATAGTATTATTATTATTAGTCTACATTGCTCCTTAGCAAGTTTGGGTGAATATCCGCGGGTGTCCAGCGCGGGACTTAAGGCAAAGATGTCGTCCATGATAACGCCAATTAACCCATTTAAGATCTTGAGGGTTTCAATTAAGTCACCTCTCAAACGACGGCGCGTAAGTGAGAAAAGATCTAGGGACTTCAGGCGTGCAGCGTCAGGTTTCCCTCGCTGACCCTCAAATTTGAGAGTTGCGAGACGCTGTACGCTTTCGAGTCGAACGATGTACTTCCTATAGTAAGGGCACCACGCCTGGACACAATATTCTAAATGCGGTCAAACTAATGCCTTGTAAAGGGGCAGAAATACATCGGGTCTTCTGCTGGATAACACGGATCTCAGCCGAAAAAGCACTTTGCGAGCACGTTGAGCTGCAGCGGCACACTGGTCCTCCCATTTAAAGTCAGTTCTAACTAGTACTCCCAAATCTTTAACACGCTGTGCGGCGTTAACTGTGAGAGAATTATCCGGCACCTGGACTGAGATCTTATCAACCAGTGCTGACAAGAGTTGGCACTTATAAATGTTCAGTGGGAGGTCCCACTGGTATGACCAGTTTATGACCCGTTCAAGGTCGTGCATCAAGGTATCTTCATCCGTTAATACAATGAATTTCACATCATCCGCGAAAATGAAGCATGGGCACTTTAATGCAGAGGACAAGTCATCGATGAAAATCAGGAATAGAAGAGGACCAAGTACCGACTCTTATGGCAAACCACTAATCACTTTGGTTTGATTCGACAGCGTAGATCCTACCCTAACTCGGAATGTCTTACCTGTAAGGAAGGCCTTTATCCAAGCAAGTAGACTACCCTGTATGCCTTTTGCTTCTAGCTTGATCTCTAAAAGGCGCTGATTTACGGAATCGAAAGGCTTGCTGAAGTCTTGGTAGAGGGCTTCGACTGGCTTCCTTTCATCCATCCTTTTAGTGGCAGTATTGAGAAAACTAAGAATGTTAGTTAGGCAGGATCTACCCTTAAAAATCCATGCTGAGTTACACGTAGTAGAGAATGCTGACAAAGATGCTGACAGATTTTGTCACGCAGCAGTTTTTCGAATAATTTCGAGACGATGTTAGTCAGACTGACAGGTCTATAGTTACCAAACGTTGACCTGTAACCACCCTTGTGTATTGCTATGATTATGGCTTCTTTCAACTAACTAGGAACCACTACTAGGTTCAAGTATGAATTGAAGAGCTCGCATAAAGGTTATGTAAGCACTGGGCCAGATTCTTTAGCATAATCGAGTGGATACCATCTCTTCCTCAGCTTTGTTGACGCGAACATGAATAAGCGCTTCATACACCTCGGATTCGATTAAGGACAACTCATCTAGTGCACGAGCATCAGGTGTTAGATTAAGCGAGCTAGACGGGGCATTCAAAGAATTATCTCGTCTCTTAACGCCAATGAAGAACCTGGAGATGGCATTCGCCTTAGATAGGTCGGTATCGGCTACTTTACCATACGCCAGATTTAAATCTCTAATGATTTCCCTGGTTTTTCCCTTCGATTAAGCGTCGCTATAAAATCTTTTGGGTTTGGATTTAGCATCCATAGCCGAGGATAACTCAAACTCCTCTTTGAGCAAACGCTGTATTTTAATACAAGCGTTCCGAGCGGTTTTGTATCATACCAGAAAACAAGAAGTGAGAGATAGCTTATATTGCAGCCATAAACGATCTCGTTTATGGGTAGACCGACGAACTCGAGGAGTCCACCAGGGCGGTCTATGATGTTTTTTACGACTTGCAGCTCCTTTAGATACTAACAAATTCCACCCAGGTTCCACTTACATTAAAATCGTTAGAGAATTGAAAGATTTTGAAGTCTGTAGGAGAAAATCCCAGTCTACAAGCCTGAAATTGCGTCTAGGGCGAGCAATAGGTTTGTGAAAAAGCATTACCGCTTCGAAGCTTATCATTACGTGATTGCTTTTGCCGAGCGGTGGTAGGTATTTCTAAAGTCTAACGGTTTCGGGATGGTACGACAACACCAGGTCGAGAGTGGATGGAGTACATCCATTACAAAACCTCGTAGAATCACTCACATGCTGATGTAACGCATGATCATGGAGCCATTCGAGAATCATTTCGGATTGCTTGGTAACCAAACCTACAGCGACGGCCCATTTTATGTCTGGAAGGTTGAAATCACCTAAGATGAGTACTGTGGGGGCTGATTGAAACATGCTGTCGAGCGTTTTAATCAGCTGTATAATCTCCTGCTGGTCTGCACTGTGGTGTGACGTAGACACAAGCAATTGCGAAGGCTGACTTGTACCATATTTGCGGTCCAAACCCTGCCTAAACCTCGAGACGGTACTGCAGGATATCAGTTCTTCTGGAAGAATGTTCCAGAAGTTTACACAATTCTTCGACTCGTGCAATTTAAACCACAATCTCTCCCCATCCCCTCCATTTTCTAATGTTTTTTTTAATTTAACTTCGGTTTTTATATACTTTTCTTCAATCACATCCACCAACATTCCGAAGAATTCAATTTATATATTTATGAAAGAACTTTCTTTATTTCATAAATTTATTTTTACTGTGACAATTAAATCTTCATGCGCACCATTTCTGTTATAATTTTTTTCTTTTATTTTCTTTTTTCAATCCCTGCTCCAAAATCTATCGCATCCTCTCCATTTGCTTAATTTAATGCAATCTAGATGAACCTTTATTACTGTGTGACATTGCGCAAAAAATTAACTTTCTTTCCATTGTAAATTTACCATCCTTTATTAAACGGAAAAATATTCAAAAATTCCGATTGATAAGGTCATTTTTACAATTTATTTATTATGTACACATTGATAACCTGATCATGTTTTGCATGCCTTGGTTTACCAAGATTATAGTATTATAATTATAATCAAGTCACCTCCTAAACGACTGCGCCTAAAGGAGAAACGATCGAAAGACATCAGGCGCGCAGAGTACGGTTTACCTCGCTAACCCTCAATCATGCGTGTTGCGAGGCTCTGCACGCTTTCAATTCGAAGGATGTCCGTTTTGTATTGAGGACACCACGCCCAAACACAATATTCGAGATGCGGCCGAACTAGTGCCTTGTAAAGTGGCAGGAATACATCGATTCTTTTGCTCGATAGCACTGATTTCAGTCGGTAAGGTACTTTGCATGCATGCTGAGCCGCAGCGGCACATTGGTCCCCCCATTTGAAGTCAGCCCTAACCAGTACTCCCAAATCCTTAACACATTGTGTAGCGTTAACGCTGTGTGAATTTTCCGACAACTAGACCGAAATCTTTTCACCCAGTGCTGATATGAGTTGGCTCTTATTAACGTTCAGTGGGAGGTCCCACTGGTATGACCAGTTTATGACCCGCTCAAGGTCATGCATCAAGGTATTTACATCCGTTGATATTATGAACTTCATATCATCCGTGAAAATAAAGCATGGACACTTCAAGTCAGATGACAAGTCATCAATGAAGATTAGGAATAGAAGATGACCGAGGACGGACCCTAGAGGAACCCCACTGATCATGTCGGTTTGGAACGACAACGTGAATATAACCCGAACTCTGAATGTCCTACCTGAAGGAATGCTTTAATCCAAGCACGTTGACTACCCGATATGCATTTTGCTGCTAGCTTAATCTGTAGAAGGCGGCGACTCGCGGAATCAACAGACTTGCTAAAATCTAAGTAGAGGGCTTCGACTGGCTTCCCTTCGTCCATCATTTTAGTTACATTTTCGATAAAACTAAGAAGGTTAGTCAGACAGGATTTACCCTGAAGAAATCCATGTTGAATTGCACTAAAAAAGAATGCCGACTAAGATGCTGACAGATTTTGTCACGCAATAGTTTTTGTAGTACTTTGGAACGATGCTAGTCAGGCTGATAGGTCTATAGTTCCCAACAGTTGACCTGCAAGCACCCTTATGTATTGGCATGACTATGGCTTCCTTCCACTTACTGGGAACCACTCTCAGTTGCAGCCATGAATTTAAGAGCTGGTAAAGCTGTTCGGTGAGTACTGGGGCAGGATGTTTACGCATAATTGAGTGGATGCAATCCGGTCCATCAGATTTGTTGACGCCAACATGTATAAGTGCGTCATGCACCTCAGCCTCATTGAAGGACAACTCATCTAATACATGGACACCAGGGGTCAGGCCAAGCAGACCCGACGGTGCGTTCGAAGGATTATCCCGTCGTTGAACGCTACTGGAAAACCATAAGAAGGCAGTCGCCTTAGACAGGTCGGTAACAGCTTCTTTTTCGTCCTCCAGTTTCAAATCTCCTATGCATTTCATGGTTTTGCCTTTTGACTGTGCGTAGCTATAAAACCTTTTCGGGTTGGATTTATCATCTTTAGCCAAAGATAACTCAAAATCCTGTTTCAGAACACGCTGTAATTTAACACAAACATTCCGCGCGAGCCCAAGAACCAGAAGTAAGGGATAGATTATATTGCCGCCACTTTCGGTTACACATGTTATGTATCCTAAAATTCATCTTCTATCATTTAATGCACGGTCGATCATCTCTAAGCTTTCTACCCTTCAACATTTCTTGATTTTAATCCCGTACGAAATAGTTCTCAACACAGAGACGTGGACATCTCATGACGTTCCCAACGTTCCAATTAAACTAGCCAACTATTTCATGTTTCGTAAGGACCGCACCCACACCCGTGGTGGTGGTATTCTTATTTATGTTAATACAGATTTCCCGGCAGAAATATACAGTTCTCATATGTTAGAAGATCTAGATGGCTCAATTTGGATCACCATACCCTCTCTTGATGCTCTCATAGGGTGCCTCTATAACCCACCATCTCCTTCCACACTCACTATTGATAAGCTCATAAATGTCTTTATTGAGGCATCCATTGCCCCTCTCAGCAATGAAATTATTGCTGGGGATTTCAACATGCCATGCATCAGCTGGAGATACCCCCACATTTCGAATTTTCAGCATTCGCTAAAACGATTAATCTTTTAGGTTTCACACAATCTGTGAGTAAGCCTACAAGGCTATCCAGCATTTTAGACATGATCTTCACTCTAGGTACTGATCCCAGCAACGTTGAAATTTCAGCTCCACTGCCCGGTTTCGAACATAATATGGTCACTTGCGTTCTGCGCCTTTTTCGAAGCCGACATATATTCACAATGATAAGAAAGTTTATATCAACTGGACTAAGTTTTCGAATCTCCTCAGAGACAACGACTGGACTGATTTTTTTCTTTTTTCAGACTTTAATCGTATTTCTTTGATTTTCCATGATAACCTCTTAGCATTCCTTCGGAGTTCGTCTACCTCTCATATTAGGAGGAACAAACATAACCCGATAACCCTTCTCGAAAAAAGATTGCTCGTCTCTCTACTTCTGCGAATCATAAGTTTGACTTCTTCTCTGTTATACGCGGACATGAGCTATGTAACTCTCTCCCAGGTAATAAAAATACGCCTCCTAGAGCGTCGAGAATGAAAAACTTTAAGCAGTGACTCAAAGACTAAGTCTTTGAATTGTCTTACGCAGAATAGATGTATCTCATTAAAACGTGACATTTCTTCAATTATTTATCAAAAAGATAATAAGGATGTAGTTGCTACTGACCTGCCCACAATAAGTCAGGCTTTCTCTTCATTCTTCAGCAGCTCATTTATTAATAACATTTACCATCCACCGGCAAACAATAACGTTCCCTTAAATACTATTGACTCCTTTACTTTGACTTTAAAAGAAGTAAAAGATATTTCCCGTCGAAGTAAAATTTCTTACAAGCCCGATGGTGTAGGTTTTATATCAGCCATCTTACACAACAGCAGTGAAGATTTTTCCTTACTCTTATTAAATCTTTTTAATATTTTTCTCAAATCCGGAATCTTTCCAACTCATTGGAAACACTCGGTTATTATCCCTCGTTTAAAATCTGGTAATTCGAACTTCGTTACGAATTATCGCCCTATCAATCACACTCCTTATTTGAAAAGTTAATTAAGAAATCTTTGTTGGACTACCTTGACCCGGATGCGTTCTCCCCAGTCCAACATGGCTTCCTAAACCAAAAATCATGTGTAACCTGCCACTTAAAATATTTAGATCACATAACGAGTTCACTAGACCAAGAATTATTAGTGAATTTTGTATTCCTAGACATAAGCAAGGCTTTCGATCGGGTTCCACATACGCTACTCCTTTTAAGTTATCAACGTAGCCTTTAACGTAGAATTAGCAAAATCATGTTAGGCTACTCTAATCCTTCATCTTATAAAGTAAGATGCAATCTACTAGAATTTGAGCCGCTATAGTTAAGTAGAATTCGCCTTAATCTTTTTATTTTCTTCCGAATCATCACAGAGCACCAAGTTAAGCTTAGGTCTACTATGCGCTTCCAAGATTGCAATCGTTCTGTACGACGTAACCGATTGAGGCTATTACATATTCCCCTTACTCGCACTAAAGTTCGACAAAACTTCTTTTTAATTAGGTATGCGCAACTTTGGAATTCTCTTCCACTCCATTTCCGCATGTGCACATCTACAGGTAAATTTAAAACACTCGTAAATTCTCTTACTGCTCCGTCGCTATGCAGAATTCTCAAAATAAATACTTCTATAAACAATATATTTTGTCACGGTATTCCTGGTTATTGAACGGATTGTAAGTATTTTCTACGTTAGCACACGCATAGAACTGTTCACAATGTCCGAAATACATGGTATTATTAATTGTCAGGTTACTTAGGGTCTATGTATGTTACATTAAAACCTGGGACTAGTATTATATGTACCTTTACTTATTGTATCTCTTTAGACTTATCTTACCCCCCTTTGGGTTTAAACAGAGTTATCCTTATTGTTTCAATTCAGGTTTCTATCGTAGAAAATTTCTCTCTAAAAAATTTCGAAACATTCAAAAAAATTATTTTTATGATTTATTTATAACGCTGCTGTAGTGTCAGGTTACCTAGGGTCTATGCATATCTCGTCATAAATTGGGACTTGCATCACATTTGTCTGTTTGTCAACATTGCCTTCCATGACATTTTCTATACACCATTATGTAGATAACCGTCTTTTATTTCATATAAGGCTTATAAATGTCACATTTTTATCCAAACTTGCAAAACAATAAAATCTACCAAAAAATTTAAAAAGTAAAAGAAAACTGGAAATCATTGTTTTTAATCTAAATTCTAATATTTTTTAAATGATGAACTATTTTACTTTAACGACATCTCACCATGCTGGTGAAGAGAATATCTTTCATTATATTCCAGTGTCTTCGAATACCGAATCATCACTGAAACTGGCTCGAAATCTATCCGCCCGAGATTTGTTCCGTATGCGATTCACTCTCCTGCAGATAACGAAAACCCGGCTGGTGAACAAATTTTGGTTCGATTTGTCGACTTATTGTTATTAGACATTAGGAATTTTTTCTTACTTACTGTATATTCGTTCCCATTATTGAACGGGAAAATGTTTAAAAACCCCGCTCACTTCGGTCATTTGCACTGTTATATTTTCTTTTGCTGTCCAAATTTTGATAAACTGATCATGTATTGCATTCCTTGGATGTCCAAGAATATATATATATATATATATTATCATTATCATATTTAGGTATTCATGGACCTTTATTAAGCTGGTTTCATTCTTTTCTGTCTCATCGCACCTTTTCAGTTAGCGTTAACGGTGTTAATTCACCTAATCAGCCGATTCCAAGTGGCGTAATTCAAAGCAGCGTTCTAGGCCCCCTTATTTTTCTCATCTATGTTAATGATCTGCAAAGTGATGTGAACCACTCTAAACACTTTATCTTCGCTGATGACATAAATGTCGTCCTATCATTTTCACCTAATGAAATTCCAAAAACTCTGATATCCCTTTACACTGATCTTACATCTCTATCAAGCTGGGGCGCACAATGGGGATTTGAATTTTCGGCTCCTGAGACACACTATATGGGATTACGCTGCTTAATCCCCTGTGACACACATACATTAAATGGCTCAACCATAACTCCTTCTGCAGAAGTTAGGGATCTCGGATTCAGGTATCTCTCTTCTCTGAACTTTAATGAGAAAGCAAGACATCTCCTCACGAGAGCACGACAAAACTTTCTTTTAATTAACAATAAATTCCTCTGACGCGAATGTAAAATTGCACTATATAAAATGGAGGTCCTGCCAATTCTTGATTATTGTGATATCATATATTCCCACATGGGAAGGCGCGATTCTTTTCTCTTAGTGAGACTTCAACCTACTTTCACCAAAATAACTTTGGGCTATTCTAACCCTTTGCCTTATCATATAAGGTATAATTTGCTGAGTGTCGAACCACTATGGCTACGCAGAATTCGTCTGAATCTGCTTCTTTTCTTCCGAATCATTACTCAGCAGCGAGTTAAGCTTCAGTCTGGCATGCGATTTCGCGATTATATTCAATGTGATCTGCGCAATCAAACAAGGCTATTGAATATCCCTTTGTCTCGCGCTAAAGTTAGACGTAACTTCTTCTTAATTAGATATGCACAACTTCGGAATTCTCTTTCTCTACATTTCCGTATGTGCACATCTAAAGGAAAATTTAAAACGCTTGTAGGAAATATTACTGTTCACTCACTATCCCAAATCCTTAAGATAAACTCTTCTCTAGACATTCTATACCCTCGTGGAATCCCAGGTTTCTAAATCCACATCTTTCTGCATATATTATTATATCATGAGGTCAGATAGTATTCTCTGGATAACTGGCCATTCAAGTGTCAGGTTACCGGACCCTAGAAATGCTTTTATACTAATTAATCTCAACATTGCCTTCGATAACATTTTCTATGCACCATTATGTTTATAACTGTCTTTTATTTCTCATGGGGCCTAGAAATGTCGCATTTTTCATTTTAACGTGCAAATAAATAAAAATCTATCAAAAAAATGAAAAAAACGTAAAAAACTAAAGAACATTTTTTTAATGTACATTCTTATTTCTTGAATGATGTACTATTTTACTTTGATGGCCTCTCACCGTGCTGGTGAAGAGAAAATGTTTCATTATATTCTAGTGTCTTCGAATAACGAACCATCACTGTAATTGGCTCGAAATCTATCCGCCCGAGATTTTGAACGCAAAAACATTTTTGAAAATCCCGCTCACTTCGGTCACTTGCACTGTTCTATTTTCTTTTGCTGTTCAAATTTTGATAAACTGATCGTGTATTGCATGCCTTGGATGTCCAAGAATATATATTATTATCATAGTCGATCCCGTTTACTGGTAGACCTACGGACTCGAGAAGACCACCAGGGCGGCCTTTGATGCCTTCTCACACACCGCAGCTGAGCGTGCTTGTCTTGTAACTCGTTTAGACAGTTAAAAATTCTATCCCAGTTTTCACTTATATTGTTGTCGCTATATAACTGAAGGGAAGATTTTGGAGACTGCTAGAGTAAATCCCAGTCTACAAGCCTAAAATTTGTCACGCAATAGTTTTTCTAGTACTTTTGAGACGATGCAAGTCAGGCTGACAGGCCTATATTTACCGAGCGTTGACCTGCAACCACTCTTGTGTATTGGAACGATTATGGCTTCTTTCCAATCACTAGGAACCTCTCCTAGATTGGAGCATGAATTGAATAGCTTGCATAAAGCTTCTTTTAGAACTGGGGCGAGATTCTTTGACATGATTGAGTGGATACTATCTTGTCGCTTAGCTTTGTTGACGTCAACATGGATAAGTGCGTCGTACACCTCAGCTTCATTGGAGGACAACTCATCCAATACCTGGGCACCAACTGTTGGGCTGAGCAGACCTGACGGTGCATTTTAGGAATTAGCCCGTTGCTGAACTCTACAAGTTTACGGGTAGACCTATGGACTCGAGGAGTCCATTAGGGAGATCTTTGATGCCTTCTGACGGACTGCAGCGAAGAGTGCTTGTCTTGTAACTCATTTAGATATTTACAAATTATATCCCAGCTTTCATTTTTATTAGAATCGCTAGATAACTGAAGGGCAGATTTTGAAGTATGCAGGAGCAAACCCCAGTCTACAAGCCCAAAATTGCGTCTATGGCCAGCAATAGGTTTGTGAAAACGCAGTACCGCTTCGAAGCTTATCATTACATGATCGCTTTTGCAGAGCGTGTAAGATATTTTAGAATTCTAACGGCTTCGGGCTGGGACAACAATACCAGGTAGATAGCGGATGGAATGTATCCATTACGAAACCTTGTAGGATCGCTTACATGCTCGTGCAACGCATGATTATGAAGCCCTTCGATAAAAGTTTCGGATTTCTCGGTCACTACAATTCCGCTTGATAAGGTCGTTTTTACAATTCATATATTTTGTACACATTGATAACCTGATCATATTTTGCATGCCTTGGTTTACCAAGAATATATTATTATTATTATTAAACCTGTATGGATTTGCCTATCTATGTCTTGGAGGTTGAAATCACTTAAGATAAGCATGCTGGGAGCTGAGTGAAACGAACTGTCGAGTGTCTCAATAAGCTGGGTAATCTCCTATTAGACTGCACTGGGTTTGACCTAGACAAGCAATTGCGAGAGCTGACTTGTAGCAAGTAAGGATACTCGTAACAACTTCGACGTTTTCGCTGGCTAGAGATATACCTATACCTATACTGTGCAAGCCATACTCCAAGAGGACTGCAACGCCACTGCTCCTCCTATCGCCAGGTCTACCGCATTGTATGGCCAGATACTATTCGCTGATGTTTATCGGCACCTCATCAAGCGCAGACAAACAGTTCTTAGAAAGCGCAATAACCCTTGGGTGTAACTTAGCCACACGGAAAGAAAGTTCAACCCACTTATTCCTCATGCTGCATACATTTGCGTACAATACTGAAGCACTGGTTATTCGTGGTTCTGAAACTAATCCTGTTTGAACCTCGGTCGAATCACCAGCGTTAAGGTAATGGACCGTTGCCTGACAATTAAGACCACATCCGTCGTAGAGAAGCAATTACTAGAATCACCTGCTCGGGAACGTACCGTGCAACAATTGATGAGGATTGTTTGAAAGCTGAAGCCCCAGTTAAGGAATATGCCTCCACTTATGTCTTAAAGAAAGTTATCTCAATACTGTTGCTCGCAATACTGAGCTCTTTTCTGATCTTGATGCAGATTTAAAATGGTTAGACTTCATTTGGAACAGGAAGACACAAAATCCGCGCTGACAGCGCTCTCAGACGTCTTTTTTATTCTTGGAAATCCGGGTCATATTGAATATGATCAATAATTTCTAAAAGGTTTGTCCAATCTGGTTGTAGTATGTACATTTGCTAAATTGTCATTTCTGAAGCGGAATTCGACCTTTATTAAATATAGATGTAACAGTGTTCACAAGTTGCTTTTAATTGAATTTTACGTTATCTGATGTACTACAGAAACACTGGCCTTGTGAGGAAGAGTCAATGGATGTTCCCGACAGCATTTATGTTTAAATGATAATGTCCATCGGGATGCTTGAAGATTTCTGTTGTTGATTTTCCAAAAGTTTCCATTTGATTGTTCAAAATAGGTTATTCAGTTCAGTTCAGTTCAGTTCAGTTTGCACGGGACAGTATGTGGCTAACGAGCCAATCGAGCGTCCAGAATTTCTTTCGGTGGAAAGCTGCAGAGAAGCAACCACCACTGCCAAAGCGTTTTTTCTTATTGTGATTCCGATATCCTCGACGATCGCGCCGCCAAGGGATAAGCCAATCGAGCGTCCAGAATTTCCGTCTGTGGAAAGCTTCAAAGGAGCGCCCACCACTGCCAAAGTTGGTTCATTTTCCTCTGGTATTCTCGTCGTATGCGAAGGTACGTCCGATGTTTTCCAGGCCGTCCTTTGGTCCCAGAATTTGTTGCTGCGACTGAGAAAAACGGAAAGGGTTTCTCTTCACCAAGCCGACATGAGTTATGTAACTCTCTCCCAGGTATTAAATTTCACCTCCTAGAACGTCAAGAAAGAAAGGCTTCAAGCACTGACTCAAAGACTAAGTCTTTGAATTGTCTTACGAAGAATAGATGTATCTCATTAAAACGTGACATTTCTTCAATTATTTATCAAAAAGATAATAAGGATGTAGTTACTACTGAACGCTACAAGTTTACGGGTAGACCTACGGACTTGAGGATTCCATTAGGGAGATCTTTGATGCCTTCTGACAGACTGCAGCGAAGAGTGCTGCCACTTGGAATCGGCAAGGTGCGCGATCTGTAAGAAAAGAAGTGAGCCAAGAATGAAGATTGCCACCTATACCAAATGAACTTAGCTTAGATAGTAATAGGTTATGCGGTACTGTGTCGAACCCAGTCTACAAGCCCAAAATTGCGTCTATGGCCAGCAATAGGTTCGTGAAAACGCAGTACAGCTTCAAAGCTTATCATTACATGATCGCTTTTGCAGAGCGGTTGTAGATATTTTAGAATTCTTACGGCTCCGGGCTGGGACAACAATACCAGGTAGAAAGCGGATGGAATGTATCTATTACGAAACCTTGTAGGATCGCTCACATGCTCGTGCAACGCATGATTATGAAGCCATTCGAGAAAAGTTTCGGATTTCTCGGTAACTACAATTCCGCTTGATAAGGTCATTTTTACCATTCATATATTTTGCACACATTGTTAACCTGATCATATATTGCATGCCTTGGTTTACCAAGAATATATTATTATTATTAAACCGTATGGATTGCCGATCTATGTCTAGGAGGTTGAAATCACTTAAGATAAGCATGCTGAGAGCTGATGAACAAACTGTCGAGTGTCTCACTGTCCTCCTGTTAGACTGCACTGGGTTTGACTAGACAAGCAATTGCGAGGGTGACTGTAGCAAGTCAGGATACTCGTAACAACTTGGACGTTTTCGCTGGCTAGAGATATACCTATACCTATACTGTGCAAGCCATACTCCAATAGGACTGCAACGCCACTGCTTCTCCTATCGCCAGGTCTGCCGCATTGTATGGCCAGATACTATTCGCTGATGTTTATCGGCACCTCATCAAGCGCAGACAAACAGTTCTCAGAAAGCGCAATAACCCTTGGGTGTAACTTAGCCACACGGAAAGAAAGTTCAACCCACTTATTCCTCATGCTGCATACACTTGCGTAAAATACTGAAGCACTGGTTATTCGTGGTTCTGAAACTAATCCTGTTTGAACCTCGGTCGATTCACCAGCGTTAAGGTACTGGACCGTTGCCTGACAATTGAGAACATATCCGTCGTAGAGAAGCAATTACTGGAATCCCCTGCTCGTGAACTTACCGTGCAACAATTGATGAGGATTGTTTGAAAGCTGAAGCCCCAGTTAAGGAATATGCCTCCACTTATGTCTTAAAGACAGTTATCTTAATACTGTTGCTCGCAATACTGAGCTCTTTTCTGATCTTGATGCAGATTTAAAATGGTTAGACTTCATTTGGAACAGGAAGACACAAAATCCGCGCCGACAGCGCGGATTCCTGAAGCGGAATTCGACCTTCAATAAATATAGATGTACCAGTGTTTACAAGTTGCTCTTAATTAAATTGTACGTGATCTGATGTAATACAGAAACACTGGCATTGCGAGGAAGAGTCAATGGATGTTCCCGACAGCATATATGTTTAAATGATAATGTCCATCGGGATGCTTGAAGATTTCTGTTGTTGATTTTCCAAAAGTTTTCATTTTATTGTTCGAAATAGGTTATTATATCCTAAATATGAACCTTTTTCTTGTTAACTGGGCGAAGGGAATTGATTCCACTAGGTTGAGTTCTCCTGCCGACCAGTTTAACGTGTGCGCCAAAGCGGATGTTCGCATACATTCGTCGCCGCACAAAGACCTCGCCATATATCCTTAATTTGAAAAATACTAATGTGGTAGACATTATTGAGGATGGTTTGAAAGCTGAAGCCATGGTTAAGCAATATGCCTCCGTGTACTGTCTCGAAGACAGTGATCCCCCGTCTGTATCTAATAACAGTGAGGTCCTGTCTGATCTTCATGCAGATGTAGAGACGGTTAGACTCCTGTTGTAGCAGATATACACACAATCCGCGATGGGACCAAACGGTATTCATCCTCTGCTGTGCGATCCGCTGGTCAGGTTGTTTAAAAAGTCTGTAACATTAGGCGTCTTGCCACAAGAATGGAAGCATGGTATTATTAAACCTATGTTTAAGAGTGGGGTCCCTAGTTAATTACAGGCTAATTACAGGCCAGTCACACTAACTTTCGTCATCGAAAATGTTTTAAAGAAGTTTATCTAGGGGAACATAGAGCACTTTCTTTTGGGGTGCAGGCGTTGTTGTCCACAACAAAATGGACTCACCAAAAATAACTCGTGCGTAAATAATCTGCTCCTGGCGCGAGAACGTTAGTGTGCTTTGACTGATTCTGGTCAAGCGGTCGATGTCATTTTTATCGACTTTAGTAAGGCCTCCGACCGAGTGCGCCATCGCCGATTGCTCGTCCAACTGGTGGGTCTGTGTATTCAAGGGTGTCTTCTTAAGTAGATCGAGGCATTCATTTCAGGGCGATCAAACCGTGTAGAGGTGAAAATAATTTCTGTTCAGAGATGATGATGTCCAGGGTAGCCGCAGGGATGTGTCCTTAGCCCATTTTTTTCAAAGTTTTCGTGAATGATATTCCGGACGCGGTAGCCATCGATTGTCTTTTATTCGCAGATGACCGGAAACTGTGAGCTTCTGTCAGTTTCTGGGAGGGCCACAAGCAACTGCAATAAGCAGTTGATAACATAATCAGCTGGACATATCGCTGGTAACTGCCTATAAGTGAAGACATGCGCATATGCTCTGATGACACTGCTGGTGAATACTTTCTGGGAAGTAAGTCTATTAGAGCTGTGACGGTCGAAAAAGCCTTAGGGATTCCAGTTATGGATTTCTTGCAGTCGAATGCTGACACTTATCGGAGAATAGGCAGCGCTACTAGGATACACTGGACGATTCGGCGTTTATTTGCAACCACTACCCCGCAAATGTTCCAGACACTTTTCTCTGTGTATGTTCGTCCTCTGTTGGAATATGAGCTACATGATGCATTTCCCCAGTCTTGAGACGAATGCGACACCTAGTTGGGAGTACGAAGGAGGGGACTAAGATGTTTCATGAAATGCGCCACCTCGCGTACGAGGATAGAAGGAGTTTACTAAAACTTTACACCGTAGAATTTCGAATGGAAAAGTATGACCTGCTCCTGATACTCCGTATTCTTCTCGTATTTGTTGAAATAAACTGCTGTCCATTGTCTTTTCATTCGATTGGACATGCAACATGCATTAACTCTCTCACCTTTCAGTGATGAGACCTCTCCCATCTTCCATTCACAGTGACACACGCTTGTGTTACTTACGAATCAATCCTATAGTGGCAAGTGTTTTCAAGCACACCTCAGAAAAAATCTTGGAACTCGTTTCGACTTGATTGACTATCTCCTTGTGATACTGATAATTGTAATTATATTGTGTTATTTGAACGAATCAGTTACTCGAATTCTTTGTGCCCTTGAAAAACCATCGCTGATCAAACAACTACTGATTTGTTGTCGTACATGGATTGGGGCGTTTCATATTCCTCTAATTCAACTGATAAAAAAGAATCGTGTGATTTAAGCAACGGTATTTTCAAAGAGGAAGGATTATCTATTAATCAAGACCAAGTGTAAGTTGATTGTCTTTACATTTATTTTCCAGTCAATTGAGCACACCAGAAAATGTCTGCTACTCGAAAGAGCATTCAGAGTAAGTCTTTACGTGTTACCGTGCTACAGTATCCGATATTTTATTTGCAAACATTTTTGCTTTGAAGTTTATTTTTATTTATATCGTTTCGTTATACATTTTATTTATTTTGCTTTTCATTGTTCGCGCAAACATCATCCGCTTACGCAACAGGAATGACATAAGCGGTGCAACAATTGATAACGTTTTAAGCCCCTCTTCGAACAAAGACATCGAACGGCTGAATTGCCTAAATGAAGAGGAAGTCAGAAAGAAGACCCTGCCTGATCACTTGAAAGAGGGACTTGACATTGTCATCGTAAGCGAACATTCATTTACTAAACAATTACCAGGTTGGAATCAATCCCAGTTTAACATCAGCGCATGTTGGTCATCATTATGCTGGCCCAGGGAATCACTTTTGGACGTGTCTTTTTCTGGCAGGTCTGGTACCTATTCAAGTGAATTGTTACGACGATGAAAAAATGCTCGACTATGGAATTGGGTTCACAAATGTCTGCACTAGACCGACAAAAGGAGCCGCGGAACTAACGCGAAAAGAAATGAAGTCAGGGGCGAGTATTGTCTTAGAAAAAATGCGCAAATATCGACCGAAAATAGCCGTTTTTAACGGCAAAGGTAATTTGCAATTAGTACATTTTTGTACTAATCTTGTAGTAAAAATAATGCATGATATTTCTGTGTTTGACTGACCCCAATAATATGTATCAAATTAAACAATTTGTTTAAAAGATGTTTATTCAGCTATAAAATCTTACTTTAAATAAACGTAAATGGAGAACGATATATTTTCGATCAGCTAACCGCAACTTTTGCCTTATTTATTATCACATTTTGTTTAGGACTTAGTTACCAGTTATTCCGTGATGACCAAAATTTCGGATTAATTTTTAACTGCTAGATTCCCTTTTACATCTCTTCACCACAATACGTAAACTGGATTAGTACTACCAGTATTATTGATTCTGTAGCACGCGAATACCAACTGTATTGTATTTGTTAATTTTCAAGATAATATTGTAAATTAATAATTTAATGTTGCTTGATTTAATTTTTAGTCGTTGACTTGTAACTATAAGCAATCCTTGCGGTTTATTCTTATTTGAGGCTTATTTATTTAAACTGTTTGCCTGGATATAAATCAAAATAACCCAGCCGTTTTTATATTCATGATTCGTTAATCTTGAAACTTGAATTTTTAACATTATTCCCAATTTGAAGTTTTAATTATTTTTTAACAAATTTTTCTCGTTGTCTTTTTTTCTTTTTATTCTTCATCTTCTGGAAGACTCACAGCTAGCGCAAACTTGCTTGTAAAATATGTCAAAGTTTGAAGGATTCTAAAATCCAGACAAACGAATTACCGTGAATTTTAAGATCGCGTGGTGATTAAGCATTTTTAACCCATCCGAAAAACTGTTTGTAACGTCTCCACTTCCAGTGTGTTGCGCGTTTCAATACGCTTTGTAGCGATGTGTAGTTGCAGGCATCTTCGAGTCGACGACTAACATTGTATGTTGTGGCAAGGAGTGGTTAGTAAATCTTTTTGTGATGCAGGGAAGCTGTTGTGCTGATTTTGCTCTGCTCGTTCACAATGCTTGCTTGAATGCATGTTTGATTCCTAGTATAGGCACTCATTCACAGTGTGTCTGAGTTATTTTTCTTTTAACAATTTAACGTTTTAAGCCCCACCCTCCCTCATCTTTTTAAAACTTGAGTCGCAGTTGATTGTCACTTTAGCATTCGCTACTTTCCAGGTTGTGCAATCGTGCAATACTTTCGTGCTGTACAGCTAACATCAGGCTAAATTGATTTGCCACCAGTAGTGAGCGGCACGCGCAAACGTGGCTAAGCTCGGACAACCTTATGTTATCTTAACCCACGTACAGTCTATAACTTTGCGGCACCTATCCTGGATCAGGCTTGTGTTTTCATACATCCTACACTCGTTATTTCATACCGGTGTAATCCTCTCCATGATGATGATGGTGAGCGTGAAGTTACTTAAGTTCCTATTTCACTTTGGTGTCCAACTTTGCGATATTTAGAAACCTATCAATACGGTGGTCCGGTGGTTGAAACGCACATGTATTAATTGGGATTTCGTGGTTCGAAGTTGTAACGCAGGTATAGAATCACAACAGTCAGGTAGAACGAAATGATTGACAGATATAGCGCTTTACTCGTCTGGAATCAGAATAGGACAGCTGAAATGGAGAGGAGTTATACAGTTACGAAGAAGAATGTATACATAATCAATATTGTTCAAAAGTATAACGTAAATTCACGACATTCTCCCCGGCTGAAGGAAAAGATAACCAGCAATGATTGTTAGGCTTCGCGGTTACGCAAACAGTATGGATGAATGACGTCGAGATCCAGGGAAGCCACGGATGTCTTCTGGCGGTATGAAAGGCATTACTGGCGGATATGCACTGTAGGGAAATCCTGCAGCCATCACATTCGCAATATCTGAGTAGAACATATTTTCTTGATCGTAAGGATAGCGAGAACCTTCAAATGGAGGCGAATACCTTCCTCCTCGTCTTGGTGAAGCGTCGCGACGCGATGGACCACGAGCGACTGAACGTGAACCACGAAAGCTTGATCCTTTGCCAGAACGATCCATTCTTGCAAATTCTACTCGCACTCGCGAGCCGCATAAGTTAAGTCCGTCTAACGCTCGTACTGCTTTTCCGCGTCTGTCGATTTTAGATATTGCGCGAATGCAAAACCGGGAGGGTTTCGAGCAATCCATACGTCGTCAACGTCGCCGTATTTTGAAAGCTCATGCATAAGATCATCTTTTGTGACGGTATCCAGCAAACCGCCAATGTAAACTTTCTTCACCCTAGAAGGACTCGATAACGCCATCTTTTGTAATTCTTTAATTTCAGTGGCGATCAAAACTTCATCATCTGCGGTATGACGTCGAGACGTTGTAGCGATCGGTTTACAGTCAGGTGCGAGATTTGAAAACAATGCGGGTGATGTCAGTTGAAACGCTGTCACTCCGCATAAAGTGAGCGTACCCTGGGTGCCACCAAACGAAATTTCAATTTTGTCATGCAGGCCCAAAAAATCATGTCCGAGAAGGACATCGTTACAAAGACCAGGGAGCACTAATATTCTGAAGCGGTTGTATGATGTACCGTTGTACTGGATATCAACGTAACAGAAACCACATGTTTCACATGAGAGTGACGTAGAAGCCATGCTAACCGAAGATTTATCAGGATGTACGATCCAGTCATTTGCTTTTACAGCTGATTGTGATATATAACTGGAAGAACTTCCGGTGTCAAATAGGGCGTGGAGGCGGACTTTGTTAACAGTTATTAACGCGGATGCGCGAGACAAGTAGACCAATGACGCTGCTGAAATTGTTGTAGAAAATAAAGGGCCGATTGTACAGTTTGAGATTTGTGTAGATTGTTTCAATCTGTATACACGTTGAAAATGGCCAATTTTGCCACAATTTTTACAAATTGATTCTTTTGCTGGACATCTTGTACGGGTATGTCTAGTTCTACCACAAAAGTAACAAGTTTGAATAGTTGGAGCAGAAAGTTCACTACGAATTGATTTAGAAGAATTCGAATCAGAAGTTGTACAACTAAAGTTTGGAGTAGGATTGTATGGTTGAGACTGTTTATGAGCAAGCTCAAGTGATCTAGCACATTTATGAGCTTCTTCCAAGCTCAGATCATGCTGTGCAAGTAGTTTTTCCCGAATTGTGCTTGATTGCAGACCGGAAATCAAACCGTCTCGTACTGATTCATTGCAATGTTCTAAAGCGGTAACTGATTTGAACTCGCAATCTTTAGCTAATGATTTCTATCTCTGAAGAAATTGATCAACATCTTCACCGGCTTCTTGTTTACAAGTAGTCCAAAGATGACGCGCAAAAACAATACTTTTGGGTCGGATATATATCTTCTTCAAAATGTCTACTGCTGTTTCGTAATCGATGCAATCAGCGATGTAATCAAAGTGGTTGACAAAATGTACTCGCGTTTCAAGCTTATCCAAGCTGCTAGAATTCACGGACTTTAAGTAGGTATTGAAAGTTCTGAACCAATGATGCTATCGTTTATCGGCATCGGGTGAATTCGGGTCGGCGTCGAATAGTTGAGGTTTTAGTATTGAATCCTTCTGAAATAAGATTCCTTGTTTCGTAGTTTCCATTCTAGACGCGTAACCAATATAATCAATATTGTTCAAAAGTATAACGTAGATTCACGACAGAAGTCCTGTAGTGGTTCCGTATTTCGGGTTGTGTGCGTAGCCCCGATTCCCCACCGTTAAAATGAAGAAAATGAGAACTCACAATGTTCGAAATGTGGTTGTAGTAGACTAACACATTCATGTGAGTGATCTATTAACTTTACTGCTTAGTATCAATAAAATCAGTTAAGCGGCTCGACGATGGCTGAAAACATTCATGTAGTATTAGGTCGCACAATAATAAGCGTTACAATTAAACGAATGTAGAATGATCTTTTCTCTGCAGAGTTCAAATCAGAAAGTCTATCCTTTGGCAGCTTTCACTTGTAGCACAAAGAAGTTTATAACAGATAGACCCTACGTGTTTGGAAGAACTTGCTGTTTATCTGTTACTTTGAATGCACCGTGTGAAGCGTCTCTTCCACGCTGCGGACAGGCAGATACTACACATAGACAGCGTGTAAATACCGCCGAGTGTTTCCTATCATTGTGAGCGTTGCAGAAGAGATTTTCCCTCCCAAATCGAACTGTTCAACCATTTAAAACGCAACGGAGCATAATATCGTCACTGAACCTGATCTTACTGTCTCCACCTGATGACGGCAAACAGCCAGAAACCGGTAGTGGTGTGTAAGGGATGGGGATGTGAGCACCACAATACATTCGTAAATCTGTTCTGTTCTGTTTTCATTTCTCGTATCAATATCGGACCGGGAAACCTGACAATATCTCAGCTCACGTGCGGTCTATGACCGTGCGGCTCTTTGCCTAAATCAGGCGTGTGATGTACATTCATGATCGACCGAAGGGGGTCAAAAACTCTTGAATAGTGAATAACATGATGATTTTTTTATTTTTTAATTCCTGTCACTTACAATCTCCATGTTTTGTTCCATTTCTCTCTTGAGGCATCTACGAAGCTTACGTGGGCCACAAAAATTTCAGCATGGGTAAACAACCAGCGCCTTTAAACGGGACCGATACCGTAAGTCGTGAAGTGATACATCAATATGTATGCATCTGTTTATTGTGTGATTATTCATTCTGTTTCTATTTTACTTTGCCATACTTGTCTAGGTCTGGGTAACCTGACAGTGTCTTAGCCTACATGCAGTCTATAACTGTGCGGCAATTTGTCTGGATCAGGCTTGTGATTTCATACATACATTCATTCATTAACAAGTGATAAACCATTCGTTTGCATTTCATTTTCGCAATATTACAAATTCCTATTATGCTCCTTTCAAATTTCGGAAAATAAAGTGTCTGTGTTGCGACACGGAGTCGTTCTGATCCAAATATTGTCTTTGAGTGCATGTGCTCTTCTTTATTTAAAAGACGAAGAAGATAATATCTGTACTGGTGTTCGTTTAACGGCCAAATTAATTCCACTCAATCACACAAAATTTATAAAACGATCGGTATAGACTTCTAGCTGGCTCTCGTATACTTGCTTACTTACTTACTTGTGTGCGACTATATCCTCCTGGAGGATGAGTCGGCTTCAATGAAGATTCTTGGGAATTTGGGTACAAAGCGGAGTCCCCAGCACCACTCGGCGTTTGTTTGAGTCAGCTTCCCTAGCCTTTGCACAGCCAAGTGCGACCTGCAAGGCAGCAGGGAGTTGCCAGAAAGAGGTGGTGCGCACCACCTAACCATCTAAGAGATTGTGTTCCAGATTTTTCCTCAGGGTTTTCTCCCGAAGCCGTTCCCGCGATCGGGTATGCCGCAAGGCAGCGGAGGTTTAAAATTAGGGTTTTTCTTCCCTTAGATGAAATGCCCTTTCAGGCTAACGAGCTACATCTACCCGAAGCAAACCGGTTTTCAGGCGCCAGTCACTCGCCCTCGCCCCTTCTCTTGTTGGTAGAAACAGTTCCGCCGGTCTCGGGGAGCCACTCGTGCAGGCCAGAACCTGGACTTGGTTGTCAGAGGCTATTTGTGACGCATGCCATATGGGAGCATTTTATAAACAGTGGGAGCTTATCCCCATTGCCACCCCCGGCTATGACAACCTTTGTACGCAGATGAGCTGCTACCGGTAATGGGTGGAAACACGCTGGAGTTCCACAGCCTTTCCATTTTTTATATGACCCAGGCTACCTGACAATGTCTCGACCCACGTGGTATCAATGATTGTATGGCTGACTAGCATACGGGCATGCTACAAATGTTTTCTCCACTAATTGAGAATAAGAAGAAGAGAAGCAAAAAACAATTTCGTTTGTTTAAACAAATTTCTAGAACGCAACCGTTGTAGTGTGAATTGACAAGATGTGTTTTTCAAATCGTGCATTTTCAGTGTTCCTTTGAATTTTCTGCGACCGGTGTAGCAAAAATTCTATAGTTCAAACTATTTAAAGTGTATAGCATTAAAATCGTGTGGGGCGTCGAATATTCATGGTTTACATAAAGATATTTTTAAAAAATTACAAACAAATTGGGTTACAGAAAAATTTGTGGAAAAATTAATTTTACATACTGCATTGATTGCATATAAGGTTGAATATTTGAACGTGGAATACTGGTTGACGTTGAAGTAGATGTGAAAGTACAAGTCTGATCCAGGCAAAGTGCCGCACAGTCAGAGACTGTACATGGGCTGAGATACTGTCAGGTTGCCCAGACCTAGACAGATATGAGAAAGAAAATAGAAATGGGAGTGAGACTCCAGCGTGTTTCAGCCTGGAGCTCACTACCCGTGGCCAATCAATTTAGCACGATGTCAGCCGCACAGCACAGAAATACTGCACGATTGCACATCCGTGCAGCGTTGAAGTAGATGATTGTAACTGGATGGCATTCAAATTCACATTGAAGAAATAAAATAACGGCAATAATCTTGCATTGATTGTTATTTGGCTTCTTTCGATAAAATCTGTTGATCCAAGGTCAGGTTCTACAATTAATTAGTATATGAAAATCGAAAAGCGGTTTTTGCCACTGATCAGCTATGTGAATCCAACCCTTTACATTAGAATTTCCATCTCATCCTGAACAAAACCCAATTTTCGCAATGTTTGGAAATAATTCCGATGCGGGCCAACGCTTATTGATGTACTTGGCCTACCACGTATTTTACGCTAAAATTCAAAACCCAAAAGTGGATTATTTCAGATTACTTCCTGATCATACTGTGCAAACAGCACGAAACCGGTCGTGGTGTGTGTGTGTGTGGGATGGAGATGCATGCAAATGAGCTTTGTGAATTATTTCTTGTTTGAAATTAGGTATCACAGCATGCTCAAACTCGTTTTACAATCTCAATGTAGAGACCACAACAGTTTTAAAAAACATGCAGTCTATTTGCTGCTTAAATCTAATCTCTCTAGACTCTAATTTATCATCATCTGTAGCATGGAGTGCAAGTCTGAAAAGATGCCATTATTTTCTGTCTCGCATACTTTAAACGACAACGAAATGTTTCTATAAAGCAGCGCTTTCGGTCGCTACCAACTTGAGAAATCAGATGTAAGTTTCCTTGTTTATTGGTTCGAATTCATTGCCTCTGGGTTCTCAATGCCGACGTTCTTATGTTGTGGTTCAATTCGTTATGCTTGTTCGTTTCCTGAGAGTTTATTTATATCTACTGCGTTCTACTCTCTATCTCATATCTGTCTATGTCTGCCAGTATCTTCGCCCACGTGCAGTCTATGACTATGAGGCACTTTACCTGTATTAGGCCTGTGATTTTGTACCACGTACATTCGTTTTCATCATGTCCGGTGTGTATTTTTTCGTAGGCTGTTTTTGTCATGCCGTCTTCAAGTGCGCGATGCGCTCAGCTCCCTCGGGCCGAAGACAAGCTCCCATTCTTCATTGCCTTACGGAAACTGCGTGATTTTCTTCGCGGAGATCTTGCCGAGTTGCCAGACTCCGAGGTTGTATTCGCCGATTACACCGAGTTCCGAGTTACTCAACCGGATCCGAAAAGCCTGCGGAAAGCCGAGCGTCGTCGAAAGCGTAAGGCTGAAGCCGCGGCGGCAGCTGCAGCGGCAGCCATCGCAGCCTCCTCGTCGTCGACGGACGGAAGTGTTGGATCAAATGGCACGCTGATGTCGATGACCTCTCACCAGCAGTTTGTGATGGATCCAAACACCGGTTTGCTTACATCCGCTGCTGCCGTGGTTTCGAATGAGATGGATTGCAAGAATAAACTTAGAATGATCAAGGGTGAGCATTTCTTATTCGGTTACATTGTTTGTTACGTTCGGTTTTTCAGTTTGGTTGTCTGGTCGGTAAACGCGTGCATTTATTCTCTTTTAATTTGGCTTTGTGGGTTGTCATGTTGAGTAGCATGAAAGACTTGCTGCGATGCATGACAGGAAGGAAGTTATCGGCTGTCGTCGCTATAATTGTTCACGAAACTTGATTGAATTCGTCTGTATGTCTAGGTGTCGATACATCATCCCAGTGTGTCTGTACTCTTATACAGGTTTCGTAGCTTTTTAAGTCCAACCCTTGCTCATCATGCTTTTATTGTGTCAGTTAAGCATTCGGTACTTGTAACGGGTTTGGTGTTATCCATGAGGATGATGATGATGAAGCATTTGGAACTTTCTAATGGTTTAATGCTCTCCTTGATGATGTTGATGTCAGCTGATCTGAGGTCGATAAATTCTGTAAACCAGGAATTGATAATTAATTTCATTTCAGAATGTTTCATCTTTTGCATCGTCATCTGTAGTTAGTTATCCAACTTACAACGAACGAAATTGGCCTGTGAATAATAGATAGCTATTGTAGTTTGGCTTCCGAAAGAACACTTGATTGTGTATATTCGAACGGAAGCTGAATGCTTTCCATCTACGAACATATCGTAGCTAGACAAAGTGGCTAATGCTGAAGCGCTTTCAAAAGCTGGTCTACAAAGCATGTTCACCCTACTAGGACAGCACCGCCTGCGGTGGCTTGGTCATGTCTACAGAATGAAAAATGATCGTATTCCGAAAGCTCTACGCTATGGTGACTTGTAATCAGGAAGTCGACCATTAGGCAGACTGCAGATATGAAAGAGATATGAAAGCTCTTGGAATTGACCCCGCGAGTTGGGAAGAACTTGTTCTTGACCGCTCACATTGCAGGCATTGTGTAAAGCGTCGTCTGCAAGCTGTGGATGAGTAGATACAGCTCTTAACTGCTGAACGCAGATCACGCCGCCGGCGTACAACTGACACCCATCGACCGAGTTCTGCCTATTGTTGCAAGCGCTGTGGGAGCTATTGTTCCTCCCGAATCGGACTGTGTAGTCTTTCGAAAAGCTGTGGAACAAGAAAAAAATCATGCGATTGTGATGTACATCCATGATCGACATCGACCGAAGGATGCCAACAAATAAGGTCATTCTTGAAAGCTTTACCGATTATTCGATTCCATGAAATTTTTACTCTACACCAGACATGATTAATTACTGTGTGCTGTTTTTTTCTACACCGCATCTGTGAATAACTCAGATATGCAGTCGTGCGCTATTTCAGTACTACGCAGAAGAAATCTAGTCAAATGATGTATTGTCAGTATTGACCTGCATGCTTTACTTTTATCATGATGGCTTCTCGGGCGGATTATCCGCCTTTGATTTTGGCTTGAAACGAGAAGTATGTGTGAGAAGTATTCACGTGATGACCTCAGCATCGCTTGCACCTCTCTTGCCCTTGCACACCCAAGTGCGAGCTACAAGGAACTAACACAAAGAGTGCGTCAGTTATCCGCTTACGTAACTTCACTTCGGATTTTCTTTCGATGTTTATCTTATATTCACGCATCCCTCTAGGTAGCGGGGCTTCAGGTTATGGTTTTACTTCCCCCCAGATTGAGTACCACCACTGGCCGCTTATCACCACCTGCCCTTCGCTAGGTTCTCCTTGCCACCAGCCCCTTCTTATATCTGTCAAGTCGGGCAATCTGATAATATCTTAAC